>RXON01003594.1:0-180000 GCA_009667805.1 Leptobrachium leishanense
AGTTGGAGGGGGAGGAATGGCAAGATATGTGGGAAAATATTGCAAAAGTGTCTTATGTGTTACGCTGAAAGAACAGGCATATAAAACGTTGTACGATGGTATGCCCCCGGTCTTGCTCTCGCATCTGCAGCCGGGTACCCTGATGTGTGTTGGAGGGGCTGTGGGGCTCGAGGTACCCTGTTTCACTGTGGTGGCTGTGCCCGAAGGTGCGATTTTCTGGACGGATTGGTGATTATTAGAGGAGGTATTTTTCAACAACCTGTCCCTCTTGATCCTTGGGCCTTCTGCTCCATAGGTCACCGGCATCCCTTCGGGGACCGGATTGCAAACTCTTTCACAGGATAGTGTTGGGAGCTAGGAGAGCTCTCGCTAAAACTGGCGAGCTGGGGAGGTGCCTTCGTTGAGGTGGCCCGGCTTATATAGCCGAGGCGCATCACATGGATAAACTGTCCGCGGTGATTCACAACTCTCTTCCCTCGTTTTATAAAACCTGGAGTCGTTGGGAAGAAACTAATTAAAGCCAGATTAACACCTAATGGGAGTCAGATGCGGGAGGTTCTTCCTTTCTTTCCTTCTTTCTTTTCCTTTTTTTCTCTGTCCTTATCTTTCCTTCTCTTTTCTTCTCCTGTCATACGTGGTTTATTGTTAGTTTGTCCGGTCGGCTACGTGGCATGCCATACGCTGGGCATAAGGGCTGATTTACTACATTTTTCCGATCTCAACCAGTTTGCTTTTTTATGTTCACCATGATTTTATGAGTTGAGCCAAACCATGTTTTATGAGGCCTGCCCTCTCTGCCCTGCGAGGCGATGTCACAGGTGGCTGTTTACCTGTCTTTTTGTGTTTAAAACTTTTTCAAAATAAAGAATTATAAAAAAAAAATTAGAGATGGGTCTCGTTACATTTTTTTGGGTAAAATTACAAAATTTTTAACAAACGCACTGCATACAAAAATCTTTAGTGCAGCATCATTGTTCACATTATTAATTGAAATGGGAACAATATTGCTGCATTAACAAAACAAAAAAAAAAAATAATTGTTTGTTTTTTATAAATTTTTTTAAAATTTTTTATATTTTTAATTTTTTTACAAACTTTTTTCACTGTAGTGTTTGGATCGTTGGAACGGCCATGCTCTGGCCGATCCAACCATACCAAACTTTAACCCTAGCTGCCACGGATCGGGAGATAGGGTGTACTGTTCATTTGGAACCCCTATCTCCACCATTGGTGGCAGCTAGGGGTTAACTCCAGGACTGGCGTCATCGTGCTATGCACGATTACGCCAGTCCTCAGGGTGAGTTCCCAGAAGCTTTGGCCGACATCAAGAAGTCAGCCAGCTTTGGGAGAGGATTGTGAGTGACCTGACGCCTTTATGTGCTGAATAATAAGCCTGGATCCGGCCCCACTGGATCCGGCCCCCACCTGGGGGCACAGCAATTGGCCGGAATGCCGGTGGTGATGATCGCTGCCTGCCTTCTGTGCTAGGGACGCGCTCGCTCGCTCACCGCTCACAGCGCATCCATAGCACAGGAGGAGCACTTGGCAAGTAGGCAATTGGCATGCATGAGGCGCTGAGCAATGGCATGTCCCTAGCAGCAGCAAAGTGGTTAATGCAGCATATGAATCCGCACACTGCGGGAAGCGCCTCTCTCTGCAGTATAATAAATGCAGCATAGAGATAGAATCCACACACTGGCAGGCCAGGCAGGCGGCACCTGTAGTCTACAGTATATTAATGCAGCATATGAATCCGTAGTTCTGCAGTAAAGAGTCTCTTTAGTTTTATATTTTTTTAGTACTATTTTTTAATCATTAATTGAAATGTTTTTTTTTGTCACAAGGACAAGGAGTGGACTGGGAAGTCATACCCCATAGGCTTCAATCAATGGTTTGGTTGGTTGTGTTTTTTCATTTTGGTGATTCTTCTATGCTCTAGAAGATGTAGAATCATCTTTGGGGGTTGGATTACTGCGCGCATAGTCCAATCAACTGCTTCCTTTTCTGGAATTTCCACTGAAGGCTGGCACAGACACACACTGTCACATCCTGTTGACTGCAGGGTATATAACACTTCCATTCCTCTTGGGTGTGCATATTGCTTTTGTGACTGAATGAGATAAGACAGCACTGAAGGAGTCTGGACTCAGGAGAGTGAGACAGTGGAGAGGAGAGAAGAAACACAACGGTTTTGCTTTGCATTTTGCAGTGAGTGGGAGTGCAGAGTGACTGCAGAGACTCTTATTGGACTGACTTGTTAGAGTGTAAGTAAAGTTTATTAAACTACTTATTTATTTATTTGCAAAGGATTTTTATTTTTACCAGGAAGGATACATTGTGATTTCTCTCTTTTTCAAGTATGTACTCCTGTGTGTTGTCCTGTGGGTTCAAGAACATGTATTTCTGTTTCTGTAACAACTGTAACCACTCAAAGTAATAAAAGAAATACTTGTAATGATATCTCTTCTGTTCTTAATTTATCCTGGCAACATTAATTTACAAATATATTTTATCCTTGTGCACTGGAGTAGTGGAGAGGAGAGAGACTGAGTGAATAGACGTGAGACTGATATTCTATTTTTCTTATCTTTATCATGCCTGATGGTGGGTGCTCCCCTCTCTCTCTCACTGGCTGCTCCCTCCGTGTGTCACTGTGTCCATGTCCAGCATCTCATTTTTTTTTATCTTCCATGCAGTGGGCCAGGGGCGGAGCGGACAACTAATGTGGCCCGCCCCCTGGCAAAATGAGGTCATGGGGCCCCCTTGTTTAACTTTTTGCACCCACAGGGGGCCACACCCATAAAAAAACGCTCCCTACAATGCAGCACCCACTTGTACATTATTGTGCTAAATAATTTAATTCTGAACTCCTAAATAACCTTTTTCAAAATCCACTTGGACCCTGCAGTGAATTGGGGGATCCATTGTGCCCCTCCATACTTATTACAGATGGCCACCGCACTGTGGCCCATTAGTGGTTGTTTTGTCTTTGGACCTATACAGTTGTGTTCAAAATTATTCAACCCCCACTGAAATTGAGTGTTTTGGCCAGTTTGACATTGATTTTGATCATTCAGTCATCTTGCTTAAATTAAATCAAAAGAGGCACGTGTAGGTCAGACAAATATAACATAACATTTATAATGAAATAACCACAAATGTCTTTTCTGTGCTCACATCATTATCAGTTTTATTCAACCCCCAAGTGACATTCAATCTTAGTACTTAGTACAACATCCTTTTACAGTTATAACAGCTTTTAAACGTGAAGCATAGCTTGACACAAGTGTCTTGCAGACATCTACGGGTATCTTCGCCCATTCGTCATGGGCAAAAGCCTCCAGTCAGTGGCATAACTAGAAACCTGAGGGCCCCGGTGCAAGAGTACATGGAGGGCCGAAACCCCCCCCCCCAAAAATCTATATTTTTAATTTATTTTTTCCTGCAATATAAAAAAGATAGTATTGCCCCAGCTGACTCGGATATATACTGTATATTGCCCCAGCTCACATGGACATATATTGCCCCCAGGCCACACATGGATATATTGGCCCAGCTCACACATGGATATTTTGTCCCCCAGCTCCTGTATATATTTGCCCCCAGCTCCTGGATATATTCTGCCCCCAGCTCATGGATATACTGCCCCAGGTCATGGATATATTTGCGCCCAGGCACAGCTCTTATGGGTATAGGGCCCCCAGCTCTTATGGGTATATAGGGCCCCCAGCTCACCTCAGGCTCCTCTGGCTCCTCCTCTCTGTCCGTGGTGAGCGGCCACTGAAAGCATGCAGCCTGGCCGCTCACCGGAAATTAGACTTCCCTATTAACATACCTCAAGTCCTCAATACGAAATTAATGCACCTGTAAAGTAACATGTAACATAATGACTTTATTTCCTACATATTTATTTTTATGATAATCTGTATATTTTGTCTTGTGTTAATATATTGCATTTTACTAATTATTTTGTATTTCTGCTGTAACCAATCAATGTTCTTTGAACCCAGGACATACTTGAATTTGAAAATGAGAGAAATCTCAATGTATCCTTCCTGGTAAAAAATCCTTTATAAATAAATATATATTATATACAAAAATTCAGTTAAAAATATTTTTATTTATGGTTTTATTTTTAATTTGTTTACAGAACATAACATCATGGACTTGACAAGCAGTGTCACTGATGACACACCATACACCATCATTAAAAGGACGGCCCCATCTACTAATACTCGCAGCAGGACTGTTTCAAAGGGCATTAAAAAAACAAAACAGCTTGAAAGTCGTCCTGTCACTGTTTCTCAAGATCTGCCAATTATTAAAACCCGAGGCAAATCCAAATCAACCAGAACAGAGTCTGTGATGATAGTTACAACTAGTCAGAGAAAGAGAAACCCAGTCCCACCCAGCAAACAAGTAAAGACAACATCATCATCATCATCATCATCCTTTACTGGCACGGCGGCTGAGCTTAAGAGCAAGACGTATTTATCCGAGTCAAGAACTAAGTCAGCACTTCTGTGTCAGCGGTTTAAGGAGCTAGTTCCACTTCCTCCAAAAAAAACAACGTGCACAATAACCAGCCACTTGTAGAAGCACAAGTACCCTGGCTGGGGCAGCTAGTGCTACTTCTACTGTGTCAAAAAATGTGCTAGTACCAGAGATGTTTTATTCTAGTAGAGGCACGAAGGTATCTGGGAAGGTGTTTGAAAGTCATCGTTCATTTAAGCAGCCCAAGACTGAGCTTCTGCAGTATCAGGAGGGAATTGCTTTAGCTCAATCACAAAGTGCCACACACACCACCACTGCTGCTGCTGGACTTGATAGAAGAACCCAAGAGAGAGATACTGGTGGTTTTTCTATCCCATCCCCTATGTCCAAGTAGTAGCCTTCAGGGAGAAGGAATACAGCGACAGGACTCAACATCTCCCACTGGTGATGTATTTTTATCATCACACAAAGACTATAATAGAAAATCTCATTTAAACTGGATCTGCAAGAGCAAGAAGAATTACAGCCTTATACTCCTTTTCAAGGTTCCCTATCCCCTTACCATAGTACACATGATCGTTCCCAATTTTGTTTTCCTGTGAAAACTCGTCGGCATCACCAGTGTCACCTGTCTCTGTGTCCTCCCAAGTAGAAATTATTAGTACCGATATCAAAATTTGTGCTCCCTTCACCAGTGCCACCACCACACCAGTAGTAGGAGCCCCTCACCACAATATCCCAAATGTTTAAAAACAATAAACATGGGTTACAACAACAAGGAGAAACTGAAAGTACTGCTACTATTACATCAGAATGCACAGGCCAGGTTCAGCGTGTGGAATTGGATGAAGAATGTGGCTCTAAACAGATCCTTCATCAGCAGCAGCAACAAGTGGCCGCCGTCGGTCGAATGCGTGGCAGTATTTTACTGAAAGTGTGGATAAACGTACAGCCAAATGTCATTTGTGCGGAACATGGGTCAGCCGTGGTCAACAGACAAACAAACTCACTACCACTGGCATGAACTCACACCTGAAAACCCACCACAAGGCAGTGCTGCTAGGTTTAGAAATAGAAAAAAGTTCTCCTCTACCGGCACTGCCAGCTAGCAGTGCTAGCACTACTAGGAAATCTACTACCACCACCAGTGCCACAGGCACACACACCTCCACTTCTGCAGCAGCTAGTAAAATTCAGAGCAAACAGCCATCCTCACACAGCCCACTATGGAGCAATTTGGTGGGTTTCAGCCCAGGGGAATATCAAAGCAGCAGACCCGAAAAATCACCAGACTCATTGCAGAGTTAATAACGGTTGGGGGTGCTTCTTTTAATTTGATAGGCGGTGATTCTTTCAAGCGCCTCATGCAGGCTCTCTCCCCCCAATATAAAGTGCCTTCACGCACTACATTTAGTCGCTCTGTAGTGCCCGCTATGTACCGGTCCTGCGTTGGTGTTTTGAAGGAGGAGCTGGGAAAGGCTGCTGGACGATCAGTGCACTTCACCACAGATCTATGGACTGCTCCAAATAGCCAGCATGCCTTTCTGTCCTTGACTGGACATTGGTGGCAGTCGCAGCCCAATGTGCCCGAGCAAAAGCAGCCAGCAGCAACAAGTTCAGGGTCAAAAAAAAAAGTGCTGGGCCTTGTGCCGATGATGCAGAAAAGACAGCATTACATTCCTTCCTCCTCCACGCTGAGGTTATGGATCAGCAGCACACCGCAGAGAACATCTTACATGCACTGAAGAACATGATGGCACAGTGGCTAGGGGAGCAGTCTGGTACACAAGCTCAAATGGGGTTGTAGTAACCGATGGTGGAAGCAACATGACAAAGGCTCTCCGGGATGGAAGATTTGTGGGGGTGCGGTGCGCTCACATCCTGCATCTAGTGGTGACGAAGGCACTCGATGAGAGCATTAGTGGAGGAAGTTTGGGGGCACTTGTTGAATCGTGCAGAAAAATTGCTGGTCATTTCCACCACAGCGCAAGAGCTAGCCATCTCCTTAGGCAGGAGCAGAAAAGGCAGGACCCAGAACACCGGTTAAAACAAGATGTGGCAACAAGGTGGAACTCCACATTAGAAATGCTGGAAAGGATTCTCGAACAGCAAAAAGCAATCCATGCAATGGCGTACAAACATCCCATTGGCATTAGCAGCCCACTAAGCAGGGAAGAATGGACCGTGATGGAACAGGCAGTGGAAGTCCTGAATTCTTTCCGATTAGCTACAGAACACTTGAGCAGAGCGAGTGCTAGCTTGTCTGAAATAATACCCGTATTCTACCAACTCCGTGACTCTATGGATGACTTTCTGTCCAACAGAGAGAGTTGCCTGGCGGTAAAGCTCACATCCCGATGTCACTGTCCTTCTGACCAGACTTTATGAACAGCTGGAGTACCGAATAAGACAGCACATTGCCACTTGTCCTGAGTATATGCTGGCCACAATTTGCAATCCTACTTTTAAAGGAAAGTCTGCACTCCGTGACGATTCCCTTTCATTTTGGCAGCAAACACTCATAGATAAGATACGGGACAGGGAGCGTAAAAACGTGCACAGTTCCAGAGGGAAGAGGAGGAGACAGAGGAGGAGATGTTGGAGGAGTCTGTCGTTGAGGATGATGACAGTGACACACCCACATGTGAGAGGAGGACCAGTACTGCTGCTCAGAGCAGCGTTTTCAGACCTGTATTTTTTACAAAATGTACTCAAGTTATGGGTCAGGATACGGAGTCGGACCGAACAAAAAACGGCCAATTGAAAATGCAAAGACATTTGTTACGGCATACCTTGCTGAGTCTCCTTTGGAACCCAATACAGACCCTTTTAAGTTTTGGGAGAACAAGAGAGGTGTGTGGCCTACATTTGCAGAGTTAGCCATGGAGCTCCTTTCTTGTCCACCAACCACTGTACAAAGCGAGCGGATTTTCTCCATTACGGGGAATATTCTGTGCCCTCAGCGCTCCCAATTATCAACCAGCTGTTAGAGCAAATGACATTTCTGAAGGTGAACTTGCCGAAGCTGGGATACCCGGCCCTAGGTTTTGATTCCATATAGAAATGCAAGCACACAAGTTTAGTTAGTACTAGAAGTTCATTACTTTTTTTTTTTTTTTTTAAAGATAGATAAAGATTTTTAACAGATTGTAAACTTTGTATTTGAAGAGTAGGCCCACACCAGAAACACCACTCAGCTTATGAAACCTTCACCCATAGGCAGGCACCCACCCAGGTGAGTGGCTCAACATATTTATTTATTATTTACATTATGCCAAAACCCTAATTCTAAATTATTTCTGCTTTATATTCTATATTAATCTGCAAATACCTCTTCCTTTCACAGTTTTGAATTTTTTTTTACCTTGAAATGGGTGAAGAAAGAAGATGGAAGATAGATAGTTATGAGAGCTTTGCAGTTTGCACTGTGTGCAGACAGACTGCATATGGTAAGAAATTATCGATTAATTTATTTGACAATAGACTATAATATATTTACAACCAATAATTTAATTTGGATTTAATATATTTTTACAATAAATAGACATTAATAATATATTATATTTACAAGATATAAATAATTTTATCATAATGAATAAATTTAATATATTTTTTAAATAATTTATTTTTCTAGTAACTCTTTGCGTAAAGGATACATTTTTTTTCTTGTTTTCAAGTATGTCTTCCATGAACTTTTACAAATATAGATAATTAAAAATAAATAATTAAAATATAAACAGTGCACTACTGTATGTATTACAAGGTATTTTTGGACGCAGTCACAAGCCGGTTCACAGTCTGGGTCTGCTTCCTGATCTCCTGCCCAAGATGTTGTGTCTGAAAATTAAAACCAGCCTCTCCAATGTAGTATCCTGGTGGATTGGACATGGACACATGGCTGTTCAACTGTAATAGGAGACAAGAAACAAGCAAAGTTTATAATTCTTATTCTGTAACATCTGTGCAATTGATTTAGGATTATTTCCTTTCTTCCTGCACTGCAGTGTGATTGTGCAGCGCGCATACATTACTTACGTGCACTCGTGCAGGAGGACTGACAGCAGGTGATGGTACTCTTCTTCCCATTCTTTCCCACAGGATGCATCATGCCACGTTACGGACTACCATTGTTAAAGACAAAAGTACAATACTCAGTTAACAAGCAGATGGATAAAGGACAGGTTCGTTCTCTCCCCTCACTCCTCCCTCTACCCCGCTCCCTCTACCCCTCTCCCTAATTCTTTATCCCTTGTGTGTTTGTTTTGTAGGTATTCATTCACTGGAAAGTGGAAACGGGCCCCAGACGTGCTGCCTTGGAGCAGATCCCGCTGATGTGATGCATTGGTAAAATAGGAATGTCAATCAAATGGTAAGTCTCAAGTGTTGTGAAAAAGAACAATTTTTTTTACATACATTATGGCTAATTATTCATAGTCAAACTGACCCTGAAATTGCATGCAGATCAGTTCATTTTGCTTATACGGTGCAATTGTGGCCTGGCCAATCTGTGATTTCTGTATTCTTTTTGCCCAACAGTGATTGCTTTATGTAACGATCTATTTCTTTTCATTTAACTCACCAGCTCTCTGTCGTGCTCACTCAGCCTGATAGTCCGTCCGTAGTCGTATGTATCCAGATTCCTAAGTTCCTGACCCGTCGTGACATCCAAGAGGAGGGTCATGATCCACCAGCAGACGCCTCTCCCACGGACTCAGACGATCCCCATGGCGCATCTTCTATTCTTTATCCAACTTGCGCTGTACAGTCGCCTTGCGTTTGCAGTCTTAATCGCTAAAGAACAACACAATTATTTTATTATAAAAAAATTGTATAAAAAAATTTCATTTATTCATTGTCGGGTCACTAAACAATTTTCTGTTTACAAGAAGTTAGAACTGATTGCAGCAAAGTTGTGACTATAGTAGACAAATTTTATGTGATTTAAGTATTTACAGTTCTGATTTTATTTTATTTTACTTTACTATGTTTTTGTGCTACAATAAAGAGTTTTAACAAGTTATTTATTTATAAAGTATACTATTTACCAGGAAGGATACATTGAGATTTCTCTCGTTTTCAAGTCTGTCCTGGGTTCCAGAACATTGAGTGGTTACAGAAATACAAAATATTAAACTGCAAGATATTAACAGTACACATGACCAAATATACAGATTAACAGAAAAATAAATATGGAGGAAATTTATTTATTTGCAAAGGATTTTACCAGGAAGGATACATTGAGATTTCTCTCGTTTTCAAGTATGTCCTGGAGGAAATAAAGTCATTATGTTACATGTTTACAGGTGCATTCCGTATTGAGGTTTGTTAATAGGGAAGTATTAAGGGACTTTAGACTGGGGGA
Organism: Leptobrachium leishanense; assembly: GCA_009667805.1. Classification (NCBI taxonomy): domain Eukaryota; kingdom Metazoa; phylum Chordata; class Amphibia; order Anura; family Megophryidae; genus Leptobrachium; species Leptobrachium leishanense. The sequence goes on from RXON01003594.1 coordinate 9,857, forward strand.
AGATTTGACGGTGTCTGGGAGGTTATTCCATATTTGTGGTGCTCTGTAAGAAAATGAGGATCGAGACAAGTTATATCATGTGTCTCCTCTCTCCACTCATTAGCATTTGACAAAAAAAACTATAATTTAAAAAAAAAAAAAAATTGCATTTATTCATTGTTGGGTCAGTGAACAACACAATGAACATTATAATGTTCGGTCCTATACTGTGCTTGTTTAGTCAGCTGTGTTCCCCCAATGGTTCAATGGGTTTGTGTGCTGGATCGTGTTAACTTAAACTGTAAACAGCATCCCTCACCTGTACTCCCCAGCATGCAGCCCTCTTCTCTTCATGGCCTTGTTGTTACTCTTAGATGAGAAGATCTCATCGGTGGTAAACCTTGGCCCCCTTTTTCATGCACAGGGCAGGCTGGAGTACATGTAAGGAGTGGACAGGGTGGAGGATGAACTGCCACTGCCCTCCCTTATCCTCCCAGCTCCCACCCCTCTCCCTCACATCATCCACACATCACGCCACCTCTCTCTCGCTTCCTGTCTCCCTCCCCCCTCAAAACGCTCACACGCCCCAAACCCCTCACCCCTCACACCCCCCTCACCACACACCCCGGCCCCCAAACCCCTAACCCCCCCTCACCCACACGCCCCAAACCTCTTCCTCTCAACAATCACACCCTCACACACCCTTTCACACGATGAGGTCTTGGCTGGACTGTCGGCAGCTGCCGTTCCCCCACACAGTTGTCTTCCTGCAAAGACGTGACCATATTGGCGCCGGGCAGCGTCTTAGCGGGCAGCGGTGGGAGAGAGCGAGCTCAAAGCTGGGAGGAGGTGTTGCGTGAACTTGAAGTCGCGAACAACACTACAGGGGCAAATAAACTAGACCTGAGCCACACTGATCTTTGGGTTGTGTCGGAGAAGACTTCACGCAGTGCTGTCATCAATATTTTTTTATAAATTCTTGGTTATATAATGAATGAATGTGACTGTGGCGGAGTGGACAAAAATCCATGTTGTTGTGACATCGCCTAAGCTTAACAAAACAATGCCACGGTAAAATGTAATCAAATCTCTTCTCAAGGCAGTACAACAAGGTTGTGTTAGTGTGTGACATTTTTTGGCCAGGCAGTGTAATGTGCACAGTCACAGACACATTCATGGCCATAAATATGTTGACAAATTTATGACAAAGTGTCCATAGAAATGTCAAATTTATGTACATATAATTTTAACAGTGTGGAAACCAAGCAATACATATTTAACTTATTAAGTAAGGAAAAGCAACGCACACAAACAGGAAAATATATAAAAATATAACATTTATTTACAATAGGAAAAACTGCCCAACAGGGAAACCGTTACAACAAGAACACTATAAACAAATAAATAAAAATTAACAATGAATAGGGAGGGAGGAGGAGGCTGGAGTGGTCACTCAGAGAGCCTCCAGGAGGACTTCCACCGCATTGTAATGTCCAGGGCAGGTTCAGTCACTCAAGCTGGCCCCGGAGCAACTCTATTCTGGCAGTGATGTGGTATTTTATTGCCTCCAGTTCGTCTATTGCCCTCCTGATGCTGGACCTGTCAGGTCTGGCTTCTCCGGCTGATATAAATAAATCCAATAAATGAAAGAAGGAATACAGTAAGTAAAAGTGAAGCAGGTTATATTTTTGACTGAAACTCTTTAAAAAATATAACACTATACCACTGCTGGCGGCCTCCTGTGTCTCCGACTCCCCTTCCTCTTCCTCTTCCTCATCCACCTCCTCCTCCACCACCACCGTCACTATATCTTCTGGTGCTATATATAAATAAATTAAATGAAAATATACAGTAAACAAAAAAGGTTTCTGTTTTTGATCAAAAGTCGTAGCAAAATACATACAACAGTAAAAAAAAAAAACCTGGACTGGCGCCCTCTTCCTGCGGCTCCCTCTCTCCCTCGTCATCGTCCGAGTTCTCGTTCTGGTGCTGCAAAACTTGTGCTGCTAATATATAAAAAAAAATGAAAATACACAGTAAACAAAAAAGGTTTCTGTTTTTGAGCTAAAGTCATTGCAAGCAGCAAAATAAAACAGTAGTATAGTTAGTTACTATATATATATATACCAGAACTGGTGGTCGCCCGTTGCTCGTTGGACGCCGCCTGCTCCATGGCACTATTAGTTGCCGCTGCTGCTGCTGCCTGCTGCTTCTTCCTGGTGTTTTCTGCCAAATAAAAAAATATAATAAGACGTAAATAAATATGCATACTTTAAAAAAATTGTATTATTTATAAACTCTACTTGCCGAACTACCGTATTATTGCGACACACCTCCTCTTCTCCATCTCCACCACTACCCTACCAGCTTGACCCACCACTACCTACAGCTTGACCCACCACCACTACTACTCTACTCCCATGATCTCATAGTTCTAAAGTCAGTGACGTCACAAAATATTTAGTTATTACTTATTTATTTTATTTATTTATAATGGATTTATGCTTTTGGATAAATTGATAGGGGGGATGAATTGATATTGGGGGGATACATTTATTTGATATTGTGGATGGGGGTTATTGATATTGGTGAGAATTGAGAAATATTTTTTGCAATTTCTCTGTTTTACTTTTCACAGGAAGGATACATTGAGATTTCTCTGGTGGTTTGTTCATTTCAAAGAAGGATAGTGTCATGACATCATGGAACTGACATAGTGCTCCACGGCACGCTTCGAACTTTAGTTTTTAAATATATATATACATTACCTTATTTATTTCTTATGTAAAAAAGTAAAAATTAGATTTTTTTAAACATACAAGTAACTTGCTGGGCGCGAGTGCGACTATATTGATTTGATTGTCATGTCAAATGCTTTCTTTCGTATAGAATGGATATATATTTTTAATTTATAAATAGCTTTGAAAATTGAGAGACGAGTAATTTCAATTTGTTGATTTTTGCTAAAGGAATTTTTCTTATTTTATTTGTCTATCTCTGTTATATCTCTTGGTTGAGAGTCGACTCACTTACTTAAGGTTGAACTTGTGTGAGTCACCCATTGTCTATGTTGTGTTAGTCTGACTCCAGCAAACACACTATCTGTGTCTGTCATCTGATGATTCCCTTCATTCAATAGATTATGTAAATGATGTTTGAGACTTTGAGGAGCTGAGAAGGGCAGGCCAGAGGATGTGTTTACTTTAGTTTCGGAATGAATGAAAATGTGGCATAATATAATATAGTAGTACACTTAGTTAGTTACTACAGTATATATGTATACAGACAGTAGGAGCCAGGCAGGTACATGACATGTATTGTCTATTGTTCACCATTTGCTATGCAATTTCTGTTGGACCTGCTGTCACCTCTGCATAGTGGCGTTTGAGATTTGTCACGTTTTACACAAAGGATACATTGAGATTTCTCATGTTTTCCAGGAAGGATACAGATAACATTGAGATGTCTCTGGTTTTATGTATGTCAATCTGGGTGGCGGCGACGGCGAGTAATATGTAGCGTTAGCACCGTGAGGCTGTCTTGCCCAAGGACAGGACACATACTGGATACATGGAGAGGTGCTCTTGCTGGGATCGAGCCCATGTCTCCTCCAGTCCCACTCCTCCAGGCTCTCTCTCTGGGTGGTAGTAGTGGGGTTGGGTAGTGTACTCACTGTACTGTCCCAGTGAACCTGTGCCATACTTGAAATGAGAGAAATCTCAATGTATCCTTCCTGGTAAAATACTTTATAACTAAAAAATATATAAACATGCATGAGTGTCAGTGTAGTGGTGGTCGTGTGTTTTTTTTTTGGGGGGGGATACTATGCGAGTGTTAGGTTGCATGCGGGGGAGGGGGCCCGGCCCATAAAACATTTGGAAATGGGGCCCTGTGATTCTAGTACTAGTTACTAATATACCCTGGTACACAAAGTGACAGCACACTGTCAGTCACACACACATGTCACACACCACAGTGCCAAAAAAAAACACACAAAATAACAGCATTGTAAATAAATAAAAATAATTCATATCATAGACAATACATCAACAAAAATCTGAATTTTCATGTATTAAAATTGTATTGTAAATAATCACAAAAAAGAAGAGCTTTGGCAAAATGCATGTGTGTATATGAGTCCTGTGTGTGACTGTGTAAGTAATGTATGAGTCCTGTGTGTAAGTAAGTATGAGTCGTGTGTGTAAGTATTAAGTAAGTATGAGACTAAGTTCAGAAAAAAAGAGAATCAAAGTATTTCTGTGCACATTATATTTAGCACACGATGCAAGCAATTATTATTATATACAGGATATAGCGCCAACAGTTTGCGCAGCGCTTTACAATATATATAACATACTTACGTTTGGCTATGACGCGCAGGATTTCACGCATCTGCTCCTCCTCGCGCGTCTTCAAATCCGACCACCGCTTACGAAGCTGTCCATCAGTCCGAGCAACTTCAAATTTTTGGATCAGCGTCCTTTGTACCTTCCCAAGGATGGTTTTTCTGCTGTTATTTTTTTGCTGGTAAGGGCCCTTTCGACAATCGTAATCGTATTTTTTAAAAATTCTAACAAGTTCTACCATCTCCATAAATGTCATGTTAGACGCCCTCTTATTTCTTCTGGCGGACCCTGGGGTGTCTTGCATGTCTGCGCTCAGGCTAGAGTTGGGGGAGCCTGCTTCAGTTGCTGCTGCCATCATGGTGGATGTAAGTAACTTTTAACTTTGGCCTATCTAAAATCCGATAATATCGGGAGAAAAAAAACGAAACTTTACGGCAGTCGTACGTATAAAATCCGTTCGTTCGCGCATGCGCGAACGAACGACCATTTCCGAAAAGTTTGATTTTAATTATTTTTTTACTGCATTTAACTTTTGAAGCCTTATTTTATTATATGACCCAGACATCTTATATATCATTCTTTCTGGCAGACTCGGCAGATTCATAATATATCATTAGTAGATGTATACAACAAGTCCTGTCTGTATTATAAGCAAATAATGCAATAAAATTTGAATTTTCAATAATTTACAATGCGTACTGTAATTTTTTTTTTTTTACCATTTTAAGTCATGCGAACGTTTGCGGTTATATTTTATATGAGTTGCACTTGTTAAATAAATTAACACATTCATCTAGAGTAAATACATCAAATAATATCACAATTTTCACAAATACGTAATATCACAAAAAAGAAGAGCGATGGCAAAACCAAAAATGCATGTATGAGACTGAGTCCTGAAAAAATGCAAAGCTATACAGTACTTTGTCTATGACACGCCGGATGTGCCTAAATCCTCACGCGTCTTCTCTTCAGGACAGGTCAGACCAGCGCTTCGCAGCTGGTCGCGTTACACTCGTTACTACTTCGGTCCTTTTTCCAGGAGGGTGCCGGTGCAGCAAGCCAGGATACGGTCCTTGCGGCTTGCGGACATTGTTCTTCCTGCCGTAAGGGCCCTTACACTCTTACAGCAGTCACAGTCATCATGCTTCTCAAAGATGCGAAATTGCGAATGCGAACCAGCTCCACCGGCATCTCCTCAAATGCCATGTTGCTGGGTGGACCACTTCATGGTTTCTCTGGGGTGGAAGGGGATGACGTGTCCGCACTGTCCGGCGGCGTCCAATAGGACTCTCTTTGAGTTTGAGCCATGATGGGTCGGGATGGTTTTTTAATTTGGTCTGACCAAAAAATTCTCAAACTCTGTCTACATACAATGGCTCCGTAAAGTTTACGACAGGCCGTAATGGAGACGGACAAACGCGCGTATATCAATCTCATCATGGACATATTCCATCATCATGCGCGCGCGAACACGGACGTAAATGATCCGACTACGACAGAATTATCGTATCTCGACAGAATTATCATATCAACAGAAATATCGGATCAATGGAAATAATAACATATAGGGTATATAGAGTATAGAGAGAGGCAGGCAGGCACTGGCAGCGGCAGGCAGGGGCAGTCAGATTTTCTAACGGTCAGGAACTCAGGATCAGGACGCTGGACTAAAACAGTGCTATAGTATATCCAATCCATCCAGTGTGCTGATGGTTATAAAATTTTAATGTATATATACCAGTGGCGTCACTAGGGTTGGTGTCACACGGTGCGGTAACCTATGATGTCACCCCCCCCCGAGGTTTACATTTTTTTTTAACAACTCTTACTCCTAAATCAGTACTCCCATATAACACTGAATGCTCATACACACAGCGCACATTACTGTGAGGTTTATTGCTGTGGAGCTCTCTCATATGCTCACACAAATTTTTGCCAACTGCCAGCAAGTACGGTGCCTGTTTGAAGGCAGTGAAAGCACACATGGATATATATTGACTCCAGCAGCTCTGGATATATATTGCCCCCAGCAGCTCACCCATGGATATATATTGCCCCAGCTCACACATGTATTTGCCCCAGCTCCTCGTGGATATGCCCAGCTCCTCGTGGATATCCCAGCACCTGTGGATACTGCCCCAGCACATGAAATGCCCCAGCAGCTCAAGGATATGCCCCAGCTCACACATGGATTTGCCCCAGCTCCTCGTGGATATGCCCCAGCTCCTCGTGGATATGCCCCAGCACCTCGTGGATAGTTACTGCCCCAGCACATGGATATGCCCCAGCTCACACATGTATTTGCCCCAGCTCCTCGTGGATATGCCCCAGCTCCTCGTGGATATGCCCCAGCACCTCGTGGATACTGCCCCAGCACATGAAATGCCCCAGCAGCTCAAGGATATGCCCCAGCTCACACATGGATTTGCCCCAGCTCCTCGTGGATATGCCCCAGCTCCTCGTGGATATGCACCAGCTCCTCGTGGATATGCCCCAGCTCCTCGTGGATATGCCCCAGCTCCTCTGGATATCCAGCTCACACATGGATATGCCACAGCTCCTCATGGATTTGCCCCAGCACATGGAATGCCCCAGCACCTCATGATAATGGCCCAGCTCCTCGCCGCCTTTTTCGCTCCCTCAGAGCGTCCGGCGGCGCGCAGCTTGGGGGCTCGCCAGGGGGAGCCACGTGACCAGCCGCGATTGGCTGGTGAGTGGTGACGTGTTTCCTCCAGGCGAGCGCCGAAGCTGCATGCTTCGGACGCTCGCAGCGAGCGAAAAACGCGGCAGAGGGTGAGACACCCGCCCTTAGGGTGATGGTGTCACCCTAAAGGCGGGTGTCACCTGGTGCGGGCCGCACCCCGCCCCCATGTTACGACGCCACTGGTATATACATTTAACGGCCACACGCCCACGGACTTACTCTATCCAAACAAAGTTCAGAATGATGTGAAACATTGGGACTTTTTGGATAGATCGATTTTCGACTATCCAGAAGTTAAAAAAATAAAAATGGTTGAAATCTAATGCAAAAGTCCTGATGTTTCACATCGGGATGTCAGATATTAATAGGCTTGTGCACCGATTTTTTTTTCGGTTCGATTTGTTCTGATGTTTAAAATTTTCGATTGTGTAATTTTTTTGGAATATCGACCATTTTTTTCGTTTTCGGGTCACTTTGCTCGTTTTTTGTATCGACTTTTCGTGATTTCGGAAATTTTCTTTTTTTTCGGAACGTCTGTTCTCCTCGTTTCAAAGTGTCTAACTCTATTCGTTTTGATGTAAAGTACTATGGTTTACTTTTTTATACTTTATATATTTTTTTTATAATAAATTTTTAGTTTTTTTTTTCGGATCGATAATTCATTCTGACGATACGATAATTCTGGCGATTCTATCGTGTTTTTTTTTTTTATTAAATAAAGATCCTTTTTTTCTTATGAATATACATTTCACAACTTTATTTATTTAATCACATTACAAAAATTGTATGAAAGCCAAGGAACAAAAAAAAAAGAACAAAACGATTTAAAAAACGGTAAACTGACCCGAATGGTCTGACTTTAAAAATAAAAACCAGAACAAAAATGTTTTAAAACGGAAAAATTGTTGATCAAAATGATCTGAAATGAAAAAAAATAATAAAATAAAATGATTTAAAACAGACAAAAATATAAATTAACCCTTTCGCTGCTGAGGCATTTCACGGCTTCCCTTCACGCCTGTGTTCCTCACTGCGGTCTGCTGCTGAGCTAATTTTTAACAGTTTCGCTCCTCTTGTTTAAACGCGTTTTGAAGCCTTCTTTTATAATATGACCCAGACATGTTATATATCGTTCTTTCCGGCAGACTCGGCAGATGATTCATAATATATCATTATCATATGTATGCGTCATGTCCTGTCTGTATATTATAACAAAAAATGCAATAAAATTAGAATTTTCAATGTTTGTTTTACAAGGTGTAAAGTGTTTTTTTCACATTTTAACATGCGAGTGTTTGCGGTTATATTTTATGAGTTGCGTTTGTTAAAAAAATTGAAAAGGGGACTTGTTATATTTTTTTGGGTGACAATTACACTATTTTTAACAAACGCACCCCATACAAAAATCCTTAGTGCAGCATCATTGTTCACATTATAATTGAAATGGCAACAATATTGCTGCATTAAAAAACAAAACAAAAAACCTGTATTTTTTTTTTTTATTTAAATTTTTTAACATTGTCATGTTGGTATTGTTGGAAAGGCCATGCTCTGGTCGATCCAAAGATACCAAACATTAACCAACCGATAGCTGCCGCGGATCGGGAGATAGGGGTTCCAATGAACCCCTATCTCCACCATTGGTCACAGTTAGGGGTTAACTCCAAAACTGACGTCATTGTGACGAGGTCTTGGGACTGTCAGCAGCTGCTGTTCCACCACGCTGTTGTCTTCCTGCAAAGACATGACCATGTTGGCGGGCAGCGTCTTAGCGGGCAGCGGTGGGAGAGAGAGAGCTCATAGCTGGGAGGAGGTGTTGTGTGAAGCTGCAAACAGGGACAAATAAACTAGACCTGAGCCGCACTAAGGATCTTTGGGTTGTGTCGGAGAAGACTTCATGCAGTGCTGCCATCAATATTTTTTGATAAATTCTTGGTTATACAATGAATGTGTCTGTGGACAAAAATCTGTGTTGTTGTGACATCGCCTAAGCTTAACAAAAAACCAGGCCACGTCGGTAATCAAATCTCAAGGCCTTACAACAAGGTTGTGTTAGTGTGTGACATTTTTTGGCCAGGCAGGAAGTGTAGAATGTGCACAGTCACATTCATGGCCACAAATATGTTGACAAATTTATGACAAAGGGTCCATAGAAATGTCAATACATTTATGTACATATAATTTTAACAGTGTGGAAACCAAGCAATACATATTAACTTATTAAGTAAGGAAAAGCAACGCACACAAACAGGAAAATAGTGAAAAAATAGAAAATTTATTTACAACATATAAACATAGGGAAGGGAACATGCCAAGGATGGCAAACTGCACAACAAGTTACTGGCATTTGAGGAGATGTTGGAGCTGGTCCGCATCTTGGACTGCAAAGATTACGATTGCTGCTGTATACTGGGCCTTACGGCAGGAAGAATAACACCCGCAAGGATCGTATCCTTGAAAAGCTACGCACCACCATCCTGGAGCTGTTCGGGAAGGACTGGACGAAGGACCATCTCTGAAAACGCTGGTCCGACCTCAAGGCACACGAGCAGGAGCAGATGAGGCACATTCTGGAGGAGGCTGCCATTGGTCTCACTGCTGCTCCAGGAGGTCTGCGGCATTGGTTATGTGCTCCCGCAGTTCCTGGAGCAGTTCTTGTAGGGAGTTGACGGCGGTAGCTGCCAGGCGAAGCTCGCCGATCGCCTCCCGTCGGCGTCTGGCTTTCTCCTTCTATATATCCAATAAATGAAAGAAGGAAAATACAGTAAGTAAAGCAGGTTTCTTTCTATTTTTGACTGAAAGTCTTGAATAAATATAACAGTAGTATATACCAGAGCTGGCGGCCTCCTGAGTCTCCGACTCCGCCGACTCCTCCCCCACCCACTGTCTGCATATCCAGTGCTATATGTAAGAAATTAAAGAAATAAAAAATACAGTAAACAACAAACTGATTTATTTTTGAACAAAAGTCGATACAAAATACAACAGTAAAAAAAAAAAAACCTGGACTGGCGGCCTCCTGCTGCCGGCTGACTCTCATCCTCCTCTTCCTCCTGCTCCTCCTCCTGCTCCTCTTGTGCTATACATAAAAAAAAATAAATTAAATACAGTTAACAAAAAATGTTTCTGTTTTTGACCAAAAGTCGTTGCAAAATAACAGTATATACCAGCGCTGGTGGACGCCCGTGGCTCCCCCTCCTCCTCCGCTGGGGCACTGGTCCCTGCCCGGGCTGATTCGGCGGCCTTCTTCCTGTCTTCTGCCAAATCCAAAAAATATAACACGTAAATAATGCAGACTGGAAAAAAAGGTATATCTATACAATATATTGCCGAAAGTATTGCGACACCCCTCCACTACCCACTACCAGCTTGACCCCCCACTACTCCCATCTCATAGTTCTAAAGTCACAAAATATTTATTTATTTCCTCTGCACAGACATATATTACCGTTCATTTATATATTTTTTTCAGAAGTAAACATTACGTTTATTCAATAAAAACTATTATTTGTGTTGTGTGCGTACAAAGCGCATTGTGCGACTGCTTTTATTTATTTTATAGAAGGCCTCAGCCTCAGTTTCACTTTCAGTTTCTGCTAATAATAAAACTGGATATTGCAGAAACAACAACAGAAATCCACCATTTTGTTTTGAAATTTGCATCTAAAGCGTTCAATGACACTGCTGCAGCAGCTGCTGAGGATGTATTGAAGGCGGCTCTGTTTGGATGCACTTTCAGAAGAACTACATGTCCCATCCTATCACTTAGCAGAGACGCAGAGATTTTTATTGATGCGCAGGTGGGAGCCAATATTGGGCAAGCTGCGGGTCATCTCGTATGCATCACTCAATCACAACCCCCCCCCCAGCACACTACAGACTATACACACAGTGCCAAAAGAAATCCAGCATTGTAACTTCATCTACATACATCAAATATCACAATTTTCACGAATACGTAAAATCACAAAAAAGAAAAGCTATGGCAAAAATGCACGTATGACGAATTGTGAAAACGCAAAGCTATACACAATCACATTGCATGAAAAAAGGACTAGATAAATCAAGGTATTTCTGGGCACATTAGCACATGCAAGCACATTATTATTATTATACAGGATTTATATAGCACCAACAGTTTGCGCAGCGCTTTACAATATAACATGACACTTACGTTTCGCTATGACGCGCCGGATGCGCCTCAGCTGCTCCTGCTCACGAACTTTTAAATCAGACCAGCGTTTCCGTAGCTGGTCCTTTGTCCTGTCCTTCCCAAACTTCTCGAAAATGGTAGTGCGTAGCTTGTCAAGGATACGATATTTTCTGTCGTTATTCTTGCTGCGGTAAGGTCCTTCCGGCAATCGTAATCTTTTCTATCAAAGATGCGGACCAGCTCCAACATCTCCTCAAACGCCATATTTTGGCCCGTTTTTTCCTGGGTGCAGGTGATTCATCATGAGATGATGACGACGAGTCTCTCTCTGGCAGTGGCCATCATGAAGAATAATAAAAACAAATTTTGTTCAAAAAGTTGTCAATAAAACTGGCTCATAAAGTTACGACATGTGCGCGCGCGCGCGCATGCGCGACCCGCGGACGAATCGGATCTGACCAAAATACGAAAATTCTTATCGGATCTTTGGAAACAATAAAAAAATTTACAGAATCAGCCATATAACCGATACTAGTTAAATATACGATGTCCAGACTTACCGAAATGGTACCGAAATCCCGAATGGAACTGAAATCATGAATATAGAGGGAAAATAAATTTCGATTTGACACATTTCAAGTCCATTCGAAAATTCCGAAAAATTTTCGATTTGTTAAATTTTTCGTTTTTTCGGAAAGTCTGTTCTCGTTTCAAAGCAATAGATTTCGATTTGACACTTTTCAAGTCCATTCGAAAATTCCGAAAAATTTTCGATTCGACTCGGAAAACAGTTCGGATTCGACTTTTTCGGATCTAAAAAATTTCGGATTTTCGGCCGAATCGAAAGACCCGAATCGGGAAATTTCGTGAAAATTCCGAAATTCCGAAACCTGAAACGCACATCCCTAATTATGCCCACCCACACTACATTTTCTAGAAGCAAGAAAAGGATATTTAGCAGACACTCCTATTGCTCCCATAATATCAACCTCATTTCCCATTGGGGGTGCAATTTGCTTTGTTACAACAGAATATTCGGCACCGGTATCAACCATAAAAATTTCATCTTTATTTCCCACTCTCATAGTGACCGTGGGCTCGTGGTTACCGAGCGGGATGGGCCCAGGTCCTTGTCAATATGCATCCTGCCCTTCAAATGATGTTCCCGCCAGTCCCACAAACCCTGCTCCGGCATCCTCATTTCTCTCATACCTGCCGTTCGTTACCTGGCCGTTAGAGGCTTGACCTCCTGCCTCCCCACACTCCCCTTGCCCTCCAAATTTAGCCAAAAATGCAGGGCAATCATTTTTCCAGTGACCTTCACCCTGGCACCAGGCGCACTGGTTGGGTCCTAGGGGTTCCCTAGGGGCTCCCCTACCTCTTCCTCTAGCCCCCCTACCCCTTGCTCTCCCTCTATCTGGGCCACCTCGTCCTCCACCATTTCCCATATATCCGACCACCCCGGTATGTCCCTTCTGTTTCTTTATCTCCTTTAGATCTCGGTTATGATACACTTTATTAGCGATCTCAACTAATTCACTAATACCTTTACCCAAAAACCCATCTATTCTCTGTATTTTGTTCCGCATATCCCTCTGTGACTGTCCCACAAACGAAGAGTTAATTAACCTCTGATTCTCCGTTGCCTCAGGATCAATAGGACTATACATCCTATATGCATCCAGTAATCTCTCTAGAAACGCACTTGGGGATTCCTTAACTTCTTGTATCACATCTGCTATTTTTCCCATGTTTGTGGACTTCTTCCCTCCCGCTTTAACACCCATTATTACCGCTGTTCTGTATGTCTGCAGATGGGCAATTCCTTCAAGTGTGTTGTACGGCCACTTAGGATCTGTTTTGGGGTAATGTTCCTCTGCCCACGCTTCTGGCTGGGGCTTAGCATCTGCTACAGCCTGGGCAAGTAAAATCTTTTGCGCGCTACTATTTATTCGGGCTCTTTCTTCTGTGGTAAACATTGTCAACATTAATTGCTGACAATCTGCCCATGTGGGGTTATGTGTGAGCATAACTGACTCTATCATACTGGCCACTGCTGCGGGATTTGTGGAATACAGTGGTGTGTGTGTTTTCCAGTTAAAAAGATCTGTTGTCGTGAATGGGACGTATGTGTATTGCATTGGCCCCGGATTCCCATCCGCCAGTGGAGGGCCTGGCACCTCCCGCAAGGGCATCTGCATAGCGCTCTGGTAGGGATTGTGTTGGTATAGGACTGGGCACTTAAATGGCAGATGAAATTTAATCTAGATAAATGCAAAGTTATGCACTTTGGAGTGAAGAACACACAAGCAATTTATACCCTAAATGGTACGGAGTTAGGGAAATCCAAGCAGGAGAAGGATTTGGGAATAATCGTAGACTTCAAACTAAGTAACAATGTGCAATGTCAAACAGCAGCCGCCAAGGCCAGCAAAGTACTGGCATGCATTAAAAGGGGAGTTCACTCACGGGATGAAAACATAATTTTGCCTCTGTATAAATCAATGGTCAGGCCGCACCTTAAATATGCCGTGCAATTTTGGGCACCTGTCTTAAAAAAAGATATTATATCGCTAGAAAAAGTGCAGAGACGGTGTCACGGGATGGCCCAGCACCCTCAGCCAGGGGCGGTGCAGTGACAGTGGGGACATGGACACTTGGGTGTGGTGGCACGCACCCCGTTACCAGTTTTATGTAGATGTGACATTGTGTGGTGTTAATAACGTGTTCCCCGTTGGTTTATGGTGTAATAACTTTTCCCTTTGTTTGCCTTGCTCGCCGCCATTTTCCGATTCGTGTGGCGCAGTTGGAATTCTCGTTTCGGAAAATGGCCGATTCGAACCATCCGGTTCGAATCGTAAAATGGCCGATTCGGACCATCCGGTCCGAATTGGTGACTCCCTGAAGGCCAAGGGCCAATGGGTCCTGGGAGGGCGGGCAAGGAGTCCCATTGTATTCTAATTGTGTGCAGAGGTAATAAATACTGGAACTGTAAATAAAAAAGCCAGATTCTGCAGTACATTCAGCTCTGACTGGTGTGTGTTTATTCTCCGCCGTATTTTCGGATCTGAGTGTCCTCCGCGGCCTCAGAGTACGGTGCCCACCCGGATACGATCCGAATCGAGCGCTCTGACCCTGCATCGAGTATCAGGGCAGAGGCGCTGCTCAGGAAGCTTCGATTCGAGGAAGACGGAGATCCGAACCGAACGGCCCCGCCGGGAACCGCGCTTCGGCATTGCGGTAAGACCCGAACTCTCCACTGGTCCCGCCAGATCCGAACCTCCCGCCCATACCGATCCGAAGCCCTCCAGTTCCGATTCGACCCGCCATCCCTTCCCGACTCGAAACCTTCTCCGCCCAAGATCCGAAGAGACACCCGCCCCCCGGATCGGAAACGTTTCCCGCCTAAGATCCGAAACGTTTCCCAATAAGATCCGAATCTTCCTCCGCGGCTGCTAGGGCCGATTTCCCCCAGGCGTCCCACACCCGCCAGGTCAGGGAACCAGTTGCTCGGGACGCTGAGTGCTGCGCGCCTCAGTGGTCGGACTGGTTCCAGGCAGGGGTCCCCTCCACCGCCCGCTAACCCTACCCTAGGGTCACGCCAGGCCGCACGAGACGCCGAGTGCGCGCCACTCGGTAGTCGGGCCAGCGGTAAGCGACGGGGTCACGCAGATAGAGCACACCCGCAGGCGGAACACCATCGCATTCCGTCATAGACGGGCAACTAAATTAATAAGGGGGATGGAAGGGTTAAGTTATGAGGAAAGACTAACAAGCTTAAACCTGTTTAGTTTAGAGAAAAGGCACCTTAGAGGGGATCTGATAACCTTATATAAATATATACTGGGCCATTATCAACCATTGTCTGATAACCTATTCATTAACAGGACTATACATAGGACAAGGGGTCATCCATTTAGACTGGAAGAAAGAAAATTTAGCTTAAAGCATAGGAAGGGTTATTTTACGGTGAGAACAATAAAGCTGTGGAATTCTCTGCCTGTTGAGGTGGTTGGGTCAGAGTCTGTACAGACTTTTAAAAAACGACTGGGTGACTTCCTGCAGACACAGAATATTAAGGATTATAATATTTAATATGTGGGTAAAAGCTTCTTGATCCAAGGAGAAATCTGACTGCCATTCTGGGGTCAAGAAGGAATTTTTTCCCAGTATGTTGCATATTTCAGACTGGGTTTTTTGCCTTCTTTTGGATCAACAGCAGTAGGTTATGTGGGAGAGGCTGAACCCGATGGACACATGTCTTTTTTCAGCCTATATAACTATGTAACTTTGTAACTATGTAACTATATAGATCCCGGGGTTTATGTATATTATTCGCTGCGCGTGTGGTAACTCCTTGTTTCTCATCCTCCTTTTCGCTATCACCATCCCCATGGGATACTAATTTATATATGCTCCCATCGGGCATCTCAATCTTCTCTGGTGGAGCCTCTCTGTCCCCTCCACCCGCTGCACCCTGCTCCTCCTCCGCAATCCCACGAGACGGAGCTGAGGGAGCTGACCGAGGCACAGCAGCTGCCCGCTCCTCCCTCTCCGCCCGCGCAACCGCGGCACTCAAAGCTTCTCTAGCTGCCCTATAACACGATGGATAAGGTGGGGCAAAACATCATTCTCTTCCGGCTGTTCCACCAACACCGCTCTCTCTCTCTCCTCACAATTTGGGGGTACTTGCTTTTTATTTTTCCCCGCTACCATTATAAAATGGCTCTTATCTTTTATACAATATCTCCATATATCTATATACGGGTACTGTTCAGGATGTCCGTATTGCTCGGTGACTTGAGAATGCACCTTCTGTACTAGCTCCGGGTCCATTGACCCTTGCTCTGGCCATTCTGGGACTAACATTGGCCATACAACTGTACACATTAATCTCAGCTTTTCCATTGTCAATTCTACACCATAGTCATGCGTTGTATATAACACCCCAAAATTCCGCACCATATATTCCAGGGGCGTTTTACCCTCTTTCACCTTTTTGGGCTTGGATGACCCGTTACCCATTGTTTCTCTTGAAAACAGTACCCTTTTACAATACAGATATATTATTTTAACAATAACAGTTAGAATCTACAGTCTGATACTTCAGCCAACAATTCGTTCGTGTCTGGGGCGCTTCCTCCGTCAGTAGCCGACTGCAGTCGCCTGAGCCGGAAACGTACACTCGGGAGTCAACTCTCGTCTTTGCTTCCTCGCGGAGCGAGTATGCGCACGTTCACTCACAGCACTCGAGTCAATTCATTCACAGCACATACTGTATCAGATACTTTCAGCACATAACAAAACATAGACACTTCAACTCTTTCTACTAGCCGAGGGTACTCAGTCCCTCCTCTGTGGCTCCTTATACCCCGTAATTTGAACTCTAACTCTTAACTGCGTGTGACTATGTGCACCCCGTTCTATATCTATACTCCCGTCTGCAATTCCAATTTGCCTATGAGTAATTCTACCCACCCGGCACCACTATCTCTGCAGCTACCTCTGGCTTCAATAAGCCCTCTTCACTACACGACGTACACACTAGCACTGACTCAGGGCTCTAAGCCCAGTCACAGAAATCCCTACTCCTTTGCTTTTTATCCACGTGGCGAAGCTTTGTTTACAAACACTATCTATGACTATGCAACTCCACGTGGCTACTCTCTCCCTCTCTTACAGAACTACCCTTTGGTTGGCATCCAATTCCCACGAATCCAGACACGCGTTAGCCACTCTGGCTCCTTTGCACTGTCCGTGCTATCAGCGGCGGGCTAGGTATCCCAACGAGACCGTGGCCATCGGGTCTCCTTATCCGTCTATCTCAGTCGGACGTTCCCTTAGATACCGGTATCTCCTTCAGACATACAAACATAGAAGACACTTTACCTATCGCCGGCGCTGCTCGCTGTTTCCTCAGACTCAATGGTGTCCCAGGTTCCCGGGGGCCGGGAGTCCGTTTGGGACAAGACGAGGTCCACTGAACAGGAAATCCTGCTTGGCGCCTGCAGATGTCAGCTCACCTTCAACGGACACCCAACCGACGGGATACTTGCACCTGCAGTCAACTGCTACAGTGTGTTCAGCAGCCGTTGCTTATGCCGGAAAGGGCGACCAATCCCGGCTATCGAGCCCCCAAAATGTTACCGGAGTCAATCAGGTTCACTTTCAATACGGCGCCGGACCGGACACAAGCAAGGATTGTCTGAACACGAGTCTCTTCAGGAAAGGCAAACTTTATTGTGTTGTCACACAAGTGCTCACACAGGATTGAATCGCAAAGAGTGAGCCCCGTCTCCCCCCTTACAAGGGGTCTTATACCCAAAAATACGTAATTAGGTACATCCCAATTAGCCCACCTCCCGATGACACTTTATTCCACCCCACGTGGGTTAATACCTCCCATCGTTAGTACAAAGAAATTCCACATTTTAGCAATAAATTGATACACTTCATGTTAGTTTGACAGTCTGTGATTTGCTGTTGTGCTTTTTCTGAGCTGCGCCCTCCTCCCTACCGGCTGTGTTTATTTGAGATAGCTTGGGGCCTGGTCTGTTTTCTACGATCTCTTTGTTTCTCTGCAAGTCTCAATGACCTTGTCCCATTCATTCATCTTCCTGTCTCTCCGTGCCAAGAACTGGCCGGATTCTGCCTCGTTTTATTGCTAGTTCCCTAATCTACCACACATTCCTAAGATTCTATGTAAGCTTCATTTTTCACATCTAATAAAATCTATTCTATTTACTGGTGAACCAATATTCTGAACAAGATGGCTGCCTGGCTCATAGTAGCAACCATCTTTCAGCCTGATTCCACTTCAGTATGAAAGCCAAGGAACAAAAAAAAATGAACAAAACGATTTAAAAAACGCTAAACTGACCCGAATGGTCTGACTTTAAAAATAAAAACCAGAACAAAAAGGTTTTAAAACGGAAAAATAGTTGATCAAAATGATCTGAAACGAAAAACATAAAAAAAATAAAATGATTTAAAACAGACAAAAAAAAATTAACCCTTTCGCTGCTGAGGCATTTCACGGCTTCCCTTCATGCCTGTGTGCGGCGCTGCGGTCTGCTGCTGAGCTAATTTTTAACAGTTTCGCTCCTCTTGTTTAAACGCGTTTTTTTGAAGCCTTATTTTATAATATGACCCAGACTATATCGTTCTTTCCGGCAGACTCGGCAGATGATTCATAATATATCATTATCATATGTATGCGTCATGTCCTGTCTGTATATTATAACAAAAAATGCAATAAAATTTGAATTTTCAATGTTTGTTTTACAAGGTGTAAAGTATTTTTTTCACATTTTAACTTGCGAGTGTTTGCAGTTATATTTTATGAGTTGCGTTTGTTAAAAAAAATTGAAAAGGGGACTTGTTATATTTTTTTGTGTGAAAATGACACTATTTTTAACAAACCCACCCCATACAAAAATCCTTAGTGCAGCATCATTGTTCACATTATAATTGAAATGGGAACAATATTGCTGCATTAACAAAACAAAACAAAAAACCTGTTTATAAAAAATTTAAATATAATGTAGCGCTCACTCCCGGAGGAGCCGCTGAAAATGAACCACGGGTCAGTCTCCCCGCACTAGGGAATAAATATACTCCAGCACCGTTGTGGATTTTATAAATTATATAGTTTACTAAAGTAAAAGGCATTTAATGAGACACGGTGTTCGTAGATGTATTTACAGTATTTCGTATCGCGGTAAACGCGCAGCGGAAAAAGAAATACGAGGCTTCGTATTTCGGAAAAATGCGCGACCGAACAGAAAAAATACAATGCTTCGTAATTTCGAGAAACGCGCAGCGGGAAGAGAATACAATATTTCGTAATTCGAGAAATGCGCAGCGGAAAACAAAATAATATGCGAATCTTTGCCCCTTTTTCGGATACTAGGGAGTGAGTCCCGAACAGGTTAAGTCCCGAACTGTGAGTGTATGTGTGTGTTATGGTACCCGGGTACTATTCAACTGGCCAGTGAATCTCTTAAATGATGTCTTCGACTAGTCAAGTTGGGGCCCTGTGGGTTTTAGAAATAAACAGCAGCGTGCTTTCTTGACTTTATAAAACCGGCCTTGGAGGCCTCTCACCCATCCACTCGATCACCAAGGTTCCTCTGATCCAGGACGTCCCTCCGCTTGGTGCCTTGCTGGGATACTGGCTACTGGATCCGTTGTCTGGCTCTCTTTCAGCTTCAAGAGTGACTGGTACAGCTACCGCCTGCTCTCCCATCCAATGGACCTGCGGTACTCCTAACTCGAGGGTCCTCCGCTTCCTTGACAGCAGCTTGGGTAATGCCTGTGGATCACTGGGTCTCCTTCTTGCAAGGCTGGATAACCCCACTTGGAATCCTGATAGGCCGCACTTGCGCTCCGGCCTAGTCACGGTTCCGCTCTGCAGCACTGTGTCCTCTCTCTTTCACTCCCTGGCGCACTCTGCCGGCTATCTCCACGAGGCTCAGGATGTACAGCGTCTGTGTCTCACCCACTTCCTGTGTCTGTTCGCAAAGCATGCCGGGAAACGTAGTCCCAATGTTCAGTGTCTCTTATCGCACTTGTCTCCCTCCGGTGGCCAAAAATAGGTACTGCCACAGTAAGGGTTTAAACACATCGCTACACTCTCCCCCTCTTAGAACTCTTGGGTCTCTCCAAGGAGGTACAACAGTTACATTTACATTTCAACACAGTTTAGATAACACATACAGGTTCGGCAGCAAACATACAGTGGGTTAGGTACACTTCTTCAAGTTGACACATGTTTTGTGCTACCTCAGCTAACATAGCAGACACTTCGGGCAACCTTTGCACTGTGGTGATGGCCTCTTCAGTGCTTTGTCCCGGTGAGTCATAAGTGAGTCGCTGGGGCGGTCGGACAGAGCATTTTGGTTCTGGTTCAATCAGTTCCTCTTCAGGTGGAAGTACTATAGGTGCTGGCTCAGTCCTTCTTTCTACCACTGGAGCAGACATTTCTTCGGAGTATGATCCCTCCAGTGAAGGCATAGAACTATAATCATAAGACTCAGCTTCAGAAGCTACAGGGATTTCCACAGCCTCAGGGACTTCCAACTGGAATTCAAGAGCTTCAGGGATATCAATAGTCTCAGGGACTTCTAACTGAAATTCAGGAGCTTCAGTTCTCAAATTACTCTCCCATCGTTCAGGAACTGAGATAACCTCTTCAGGCTCTGGTGAACGCATCCAGTCCAGACAAAAACTCTCTTCCTCACTGTCCCTTTCGCTCTCTTCGACAACCCGGGTCTGCTGAGACCGAGTAACAGGAGGCAAACGTGGAGCAGGCGGATTTGGCAGAGAAAGTTCATCCCCAACTGGTATCCTCACAGCCTCTCTCAAAGGTAACAAATGATTCCGGTGCCAGTTCTTAAGAGGCCCAGCCTTTCCATCCAGCCGGATTTGATACACCGGCAGACCCGGCAGTTGCTTGCAGACAATGTAGACTTGAGAACTCCATCTATCCGCCAACTTGTGTCTCGCAGCAGCACCCAAGTTCTTCAACAGAACCCTATCACCGGGTTGTAGGTCTTGTATCCGAACTTTCAAATCATAATTCCTTTTGTTCCTTTGCTCCCTTTTTCCTGAGATCAAACGGGCCTGTTCAAACGCAGGAGCCAGGTTCTTCCGAAGTCTATCCACGTAGTTTCTATGGGAAGCTACCGACGTCTGGTCTAGAGATAACCCAAACGCCAAATCAACCGGCAGTCGGGCTTCTCTTCCGAACATAAGACGGTACGGTGAGTATCCAGTCACATCACTCTCCGTACTGTTATATGCATGCACCAGAGTAGCTATGTGACGACTCCAACTCTGCTTCTCTATGTTTGACAAAGTCCCCAGCATATTCAGCAGCGTGCGATTAAACCGTTCAGGCTAAGCATCCCCTTGAGGGTGATATGGTGTAGTTCGAGTCTTTTGGATTCCCAACAGTTCCAACAATTGCCCAACAAGTCGGCTTTCAAAGTCTCTACCCTGATCAGAGTGTATTCTCCTTGGCAGGCCGTAGTGAACAAAGAACTTTTCCATCAGAACCTTGGCTACTGTTGGAGCGCGTTGATCTTTCGTAGAAAAAGCTTGGGCGTAACGAGTGAAATGATCAGTCACTATTAGAATATTCCCTTGCCCACTAGCATCCGGCTCTAAGCACAGGAAGTCAATGCACACCAAATCCATGGGTCCCTGACTCTGCAGATGGCTCATTGGAGCGGTTCGGGTCGGTAGAGTCTTTCTCTGAATACACCTCAGACAGGAATGGCAGTAACTTTCCACTTCAGCTCTCATGCAAGGCCAATAGAATCTGTCTCGCACCAGCTTAAAAGTTCTTTCAGCACCCAAATGTCCATGCTCATCATGTAGCGATCGCAGCACACTCTCTCTATGCTTAGTGGGAAGGAATAACTGTTGAGTGTCTTCAGCATTGGCTGAGGGGCCCCTTTGGTAGACCACCCCATCCAACATCTTCAACCGTTCCCACTCTTTGTAGACCAATCTGGCTCCATCCGGGGAATTGGTCAGCAGAATGTCCCGCTGGTTCGCAGTTAGGGCCTTTATGGTCAATGCAATTAAAGGGTCTCTGGCCTGATCCGCTTTCAGGTCCTGTTTTGAAAAGGTAGGTAGACTTTCATCCCTCAATTGTGTAGGGTTGCAGTAGAACTCAGGAACAGCCGCAGCCATGACTCCTATGGCCTCCGCTTCAATCCCTCCCTTGACTCGGCGCTCTGCTCCTTGACACAAAGCTTGCACCCCGTCTGGAGTTAACTGAGTCCATTCTGCAGTGTAGGGTCTTCTCGATAAAGCATCAGCATCTCGATTATTCACCCCAGGGCGATACTTCAGGCTGAACCGAAACCCTGACAGAGCGGCCAACCACCGATGTCCCATTGCGTCCAGTTTCGCAGTAGTAAGAACGTAGGTAAGAGGATTGTTATCCGTTTTTATCACAAACTCGGCTCCATACAGATAGTCCTTTAACTTGTCCACCACTGCCCACTTTAAGGCTAGGAACTCCAGCTTGTGGGTAGGATAGTTCTTTTCTGAAGGCGTAAGGCTCCTGCTCACGTACGCTACAGGCCTCAGCAATCCACCATACTCCTGATACAGGACTCCTCCTAGCCCTTCTCTGCTGGCATCCACATGTAACTCATACGGCTTGTGAGGGTCCGCGTAGGCCAAGACAGGAGCCCGAGTGAGACTCTCTTTCAGCTTCAAGAAAGCACCTTCACATTGACTAGTCCATTCGCCCTGTATGGACTCTCGAGCTTTCCTTGGTCCTGGAGCTGACGGGTTTCGGTCAGAGGCCTTGTAGCCTTCTTCGCTGTTTTCTTTCTGTAGGAGTTTGTTCAGTGGTTGAGCTATTTTTGCGAACCCTCCTACAAATCTTCGATAGTATGAACAGAACCCCAAGAAAGATCTAAGTTCAGTGACGTTTCTGGGTCTAGGCCAAGAAGCTACGGCCTCCAACTTCCGAGGATCTGTCGAAACACCTTCTGCTGAGACCACATGTCCCAGATACGTAACAGACGGTAGGCAGAATTGGCATTTCTCCAGAGACAGTTTCAATCCCTCTTCATGGAGCCTCTTCAAGACCTTCTCCAAACGTTGCTCATGTTCTTCCAGAGTCTTCCCAAACACAATTATGTCATCCAGGTACACTAATACTTCGATCAGATTCATGTCCCCGACTGTCTTCTCCATCAACCGTTGGAACGTGGCCGGAGCCCCCGTAAAGCCTTGAGGCATTCTGTTGAATTCAAAGTACCCCAGTGTACAGATGAACGCAGTTTTCTCTTTGTCTTCGGGATGCATTGGTATCTGGTGATACCCGCTTCGCAGGTCTAGTACACTAAACAATTTTGCTCCAGACAAACACTGTAAAGCATCTTCTATCCGAGGAGTAGCATATTGGTCTGGGATAGTTCTCCGGTTCAACGTGCGGTAGTCTATGCATAGGCGGACAGAACCATTCTTCTTCCGAACCATCACTATTGGAGATGCGTATGGACTCCTGGACTCTTGAATCACCTTGGTTCTTTGCAATTCATTCAGCTGTTCCCGCAGATCATCAAAGTCTCCCAGCGGAACTCGCCTTGACCTTTCACGAAACGGCTTGTCTTCTTGCAATCGAATGCGGTGCTCAGTACTTTTAGCTAGGCCTACGTCGAACTCATCTTTCGAGAACAATTCTCTCCACTTTAGAACTTGAGACTGAAGACGTTTCTTCCACTCGGATGAAATGGGAGCGTCCTTGGGGTAGAATCTTTCATCTGGAATCTCTTTATCCACTCCCCCTCCTAAATCGGTGGATAGGGGCGTAGTGGACTCTACTTGCCCGATAGGCATTCATGCTTTAAGGACTACTGGAGAATCAGACACATTGCACACGCTGACTGAGACTCTTCCTCGTGTTCTTTTCAGAGCTTTAGTGGAGATTATTTCAGGGATTACTTTGACTCCGGCTTCACTCCCATGATTAAAATCGTTTTCCAGCACCACATAGGGACCTGGTTGCGACCCGTTCAGCTTGACTGAAGCCCGGAAACTCGCTACTTCTCCTGCTTGCAGAACCTTCTCTGTTCCTTCTAATCTCCATAGGCGCCCCACTTCGGCAGGTGCCTTCTGTTCTTCGACCATCCTCTGATAGACTGGACGTAACATTGGGTGTACTCCTTGAGTAGAACCTTCTTCCAACACGATAGGTGTCAGGAGACGCCGCACCATATCAGTATTCGTCCCCACTATCATGGAACTTCTGTTTGCACCTGAGGGTCGAGGACACACAATGGCCAATGCATCACAACCTCCGGACTGTCCGATGACTTCGGATCCGATCTCCAATTTCACCTGTAGATACCCGTCATAAGGGAGTTTCTCAGTTCCGATACCCCAGATTTCCAGATCCTTCAATTTCTGTAGAGGAATGTGCTTCAAGTGTTTCTCGTAGAAGTCTCGGTAGATCAATGTCACTTGAGCCCCTGAATCCAACAGGGCTTTAGTGTAGACTCCCTCCACTTGGATTGGCACAATAGGAGAAGGACCTATCAGTTGGTCAGGAAACTTGGTGGCGGTATCCGGACACTTAGACCCAGTTTGCTGTACCCTGGCCTTTTTATTGGCCCGTGTAGGTTTTGGGTGTGCACTGCTTCCCCATGACGTAGGTCCGGATGCTAAGGGAGTGACTCTTTCAGTCCTGGCAGGCTCAGCAGTTGGCCCGACTTTGGGCCCTCTCGCCCTCTTAGTCCTGGCTTGATTTTTGGAGTGGGGTTCAACCTTCGGGCACCTAGGTTGCTCCTTCACTTGTGCCCTCTGGCGTTTCCCGCCGGTGAGGTAGATAACAGTCCTTCTAAGGCTTTTAACAACTCATCGACTCTATTCCTCTCAGGCTTTCGATCTTTGCATTGTGCGCGGAAGTGGCCCATTTCTCCACAACCGAAACATCTCTTCTTAGAAAGTGGAGACGCAGTCACCTGTTGTGATTCAGTTAAAGGACCTTGGCTAGACGCCACAGCAACTCCGGTTGTCTGCATGCTTGTAAGGAACTTCTGCATCTCTGCCTGCATCTCTGTCACCTTCATCAACACTCGGCACAGTTCCGCGTGCGCCTGTTGCAATTCAGCTTGAGCTTCCTGTACTTTCTTAACAGTTTTGTACAACTCACCACGTTCAGAGAGGTGTAATTCTTTGGCAGCCCTCTCTGTGGATTTAAAAGCGATCAGGTGCTCTTGCTCATCCACGTCGGATCCGTAAGTATCCAGCGAGTCGCTTTCAGGCTGCAGACCGTCGTTATGCCTTACAGGTTGTGCGTAAGCTCTTTCCCCTCGCCTGAAGGATTTTTCCTCCAGCAAGGCCTCCTCCTCCCTGACAGCTCGGATCAGTTCCAGGTACTTCAGTTCTTGATTACCTGCTCTGCTTCTCAGCTGCAGCATCACTGGATCTAGAGGTTGAGAGCCCCTCAGGATCTGTTTTATTCGGATCTTATCCACTTCGGCCGGCTCGGCCCCTTTCTTGAGGAGTATCTGGTGCAGAATCTTATCTAGGCGCCTCATGTATTTGGTCATTCTCTCACCTTTCCGCTGATAGGTGTGTTCATACTGATATACAAGCTCTGCGGCCTTTTCTGTTCGCCCAAAAATTTCCTCCAAAACGTTTAAATAATCTAAAGCAGTACAGTCTTTTCTACTCAGTTTTAGGTTTCTCACTGCTTCTGACGCAGGTCCCTTTAAACTCTCGGTGATCCTTTGCTTTTTCTGAGCTTCAGGGACGTCCCACTCATCCAGAGCCTGCATCGCCTGTTCCACCCATTCCTCAAAGGTTTCTTCTCCCGCCGGAGTTGGTACGTTTCCTGTAAAATTTCTCAACCGTCGATAACCGAAGTTAGTGTGCGGAGGGCTTGTTCTCTGACACTTAGCCAGCAAATCTCCAATAGCCACTATGAATTCAGGCCCGATCATGGCCAACGGACTGGGCGCGGGAACACTTGCGGATTCGCCACGTGGCGCACTTGGCTGAATCAGTTGGACCTCCACCTCATCAGTCAGCTTCATGCTCGTGCCCTGAAAACACACTGGAACACCCTTTCTCCATTCAAAAAGAACGTACGTGTGAGAGGTATCTGTGTTCTTTTTAATGTCCAGGATTAACCCCCGATGATCTGGTGTCAGCGCGGCCACGGCCTGGCGAATCTGATCTTCGGCCCAAGTGTCTGCGGGAATATCCATGACTATACAACATTCTAGCTGACTACTGTGCTCCTCACACCATTCGGCAACAGTGTCTGGATCCATATTTAACCCTTTAGATGCGGTTTTTCCAGAGACTGGATCCCGGACGGGCCCCCACGTGTAGCGCTCACTCCCGGAGGAGCCGCTGAAAATGAACCACGGGTCAGTCTCCCCGCACTAGGGAATAAATATACTCCAGCACCGTTGTGGATTTTATAAATTATATAGTTTATTAAAGTAAAAGGCATATAATGAGACACGGTGTTCGTAGATGTATTTACAGTATTTCGTATCGCGGTAAACGCGCTGGGGAAAAAAAAATACGAGGCTTCGTATTTCGGAAATATGCGCGACCGAACAGAAAAAATACAATGCTTCGTAATTTCGAGAAACGCGCAGCGGAAAGAGAATACAATATTTCGTAATTCGAGAAACGCGCAGCGGAAAACAAAATAAGATGCGAATCTTTGCCCCTTTTTCGGATACTAGGGAGTGAGTCCCGAACAGGTTAAGTCCCGAACTGTGAGTGTATGTGTGTGTTATGGTACCTGGGTACTATTCAACTGGCCAGTGAATCTCTTAAACGATGTCTTCGACTAGTCAAGTTGGGGCCCTGTGGGTTTTAGAAATAAACAGCAGCGTGCTTTCTTGACTTTATAAAACCGGCCTTGGAGGCCTCTCACCCATCCACTCGATCACCAAGGTTCCTCTGATCCAGGACGTCCCTCCGCTCGGTGCCTTGCTGGGATACTGGCTACTGGATCCGTTGTCTGGCTCTCTTTCAGCTTCAAGAGTGACTGGTACAGCTACCGCCTGCTCTCCCATCCAATGGACCTGCGGTACTCCTAACTTGAGGGTCCTCCGCTTCCTTGACAGCAGCTTGGGTAATGCCTGTGGATCACTGGGTCTCCTTCTTGCAAGGCTGGATAACCCCACTTGGAATCCTGATAGGCCGCACTTGCGCTCCGGCCTAGTCACGGTTCCGCTCTGCAGCACTGTGTCCTCTCTCTTTCACTCCCTGGCGCTCTCTGCCGGCTATCTCCACGAGGCTCAGGATGTACAGCGTCTGTGTCCCACCCACTTCCTGTGTCTGTTCGCAAAGCATGCCGGGAAACGTAGTCCCAATGTTCAGTGTCTCTTTTCGCGCTTGTCTCCCTCCGGTGGCCAAAAATAGGTACTGCCACAGTAAGGGTTTAAACACAGCGCTACAATAAAACATTTTTTTTTTTAACATTGTCATGTTTGGTATTGTTGGAAAGGCCATGCTCTGGTCGATCCAAAGATACCAAACATTAACCAACCGATAGCTGCCGCAGATCGGGAGATAGGGGGTTCCAATGAACCCCCTATCTCCACCATTGGTCGCAGTTAGGGGTTAACTCCAGAACTGATGTCATTGTGACGAGGTTTTGGGACTGTCGGCAGCTGCCGTTCCCCCACGCTGTTGTCTTCCTGCAAAGACGTGACCATGTTGGTGGGCAGCGCCTTAGCGGGCAGCGGTGGGAGAGAGTGAGCTCATAGCTGGGAGGAGGTCAGGGCTCGAGTCGAGTGGGAACGCGCGGGAACGGCGTTCCCGCACTTCTCCCACAGTGGGAACGCTGTGGGAACGCAGCGTTCCCGCTGTGGCCCAAGCCCGAAAGGCTGGAGCAGGTGGCCGCCGCACATTGCCGGCAGCCGCCTGCTTCCTGTTAGAACGGCCCGCTGACAGGAAGTGGAGCCGCTCGCCTGGCTGTTTCATCGATCCCAGGCGAGCGGCTGCACTTCCTGTCAGCGGCCGTTCTAACAGGAAGCACGTGGCCGCCGGTTGCAGAGAAGTGAGCTGGGGGCACTATCCATGAAACCTGGGGCATTATCCATGAGAGCTGGGGCATTATCCATGAGACCTGGGGCATTATCCATGAGAGCTGGGGCATATATCCATGAGACCTGGGGCATTATCCACGAGACCTGGGGCATATATCCTTGAGACCTGGGGCATATATCCATGAGACCTGGGGCATTATCCATGAGACCTGGGGCATTATCCATGAGACCTGAGGCATTTTCCATGAGACCTGGGGGCAATATCCATGAGACCTGGGGGCATTATCCATGAGACCTGGGGGCAATATCCATGAGAGCTGGGGCATATATCCATGAGAGCTGGGGCATATATCCATGAGACCTGGGGCATTATCCATGAGACCTGGGGGCATTATCCATGAGACCTGGGGGCATTATCCATGAGACCTGGGGGCATTATCCATGAGACCTGGGGCATATATCCATGAGACCTGGGGCATTATCCATGAGACCTGGGGCATTATCCATGAGACCTGGGGGCAATATCCATGAGACCTGGGGCATTATCCACGAGAGCTGGGGCATATATCCATGAGACCTGGGGCATTATCCATGAGACCTGGGGCATATATCCATGAGACCTGGGGCATTATCCATGAGACCGGGGGCAATATCCATGAGACCTGGGGGAAATATCCATGAGACCTGGGGGCATTATCCATGAGACCTGGGGGCATTATCCATGAGACCTGGGGGCATTATCCATGAGACCTGGGGGAAATATCCATGAGAGCTGGGGCATATATCCATGAGAGCTGGGGCATTATCCATGAGACCTGGGGGCAATATCCATGAGACCTGGGGGCAATATCCATGAGACCTGGGGGCATTATCCATGAGACCTGGGGGCAATATCCATGAGACCTGGGGGCATTATCCATGAGACCTGGGAGCAATATCCATGAGACCTGGGGGCATTATCCATGAGACCTGGGGGCATTATCCATGAGACCTGGGGGCAATATCCATGAGAGCTGGGGCATATATCCATGAGAGCTGGGGCATTATCCATGAGACCTGGGGGCAATATCCATGAGACCTGGGGCATTATCCATGAGACCTGGGGGCATTATCCATGAGACCTGGGGGCAATATCCATGAGAACTGGGGCATATATCCATGAGAGCTGGGGCATATATCCATGAGACCTGGGGCATTATCCATGAGACCTGGGGGCATTATCCATGAGACCTGGGGGCATTATCCATGAGACCTGGGGGCATTATCCATGAGAGCTGGGGCAATTATATCCATGTGAACTGGGAAAATATATCCATATAACCAGTGCCGTGTATATTATTCTGGGGGTCCAGTGCTGTGTATATAATTCTGGGGGGTCTGTGCCTGGATATATATATAGATTATATATAAATGCGTTAGTCCAGTTGCCAAAATCGCGAGTATACCTGTACGTAGTGATACCTTTCACTGATCAGTATAGTTTCCAGTTTACACTCTTGAAAGCTTGTCTTTTAAATGTAAAGTTAACCCAATAAAAATGGTATCACCGACTCGTCAGGCTATACTCGTGATTATATATATTTTTTCTTCAGGTAATAGGGGTTGTGGAATTCGTGGGTGAGTTCCCTCACTTTTTTTCCCAGGACTTGACCCCTGGAGGAGGTGTTGCGTGAAGCTGCAAACAAGGACAAATAAACTAGACCTGAGCCGCACTGAGGATCTTTGGGTTGTGTCGGAGAAGACTTCACGCAGTGCTGCCATCAATATTTTTTGAAAAATTCTTGGTTATACAATGAATGTGACTGTGGACAAAAATCCGTGTTGTTGTGACATCGCCTAAGCTTAACAAAACCATGTCACGTTGTGCTGTTACAGTTATATTCATTTAGATGGGGATTTATATTGTATAGATAATCCTTATGCTGCCTTATGCTGCCACCTAGTGGTCTTTCTGTATTGTACATGTTTTCTCTTTTTTCCCTCGCTTTATGATGATGCACTTCCTGTGTGTGTGAAGTTCCACCCTTCTTTCTTGTAAGAGCATGGTGTAGATATCTAGCAGCACATGCCTATTCATCTGCAAGCTAGGACAGTATCATCTTTTGACCGCATATAAAACCTATCATTCCATCATCTGCTGTATCCTGTGATCTGCTGTAACCTGATGTTCGGAATAAAGCAAGTCGTGGAAAGAAACAGTGTTTTGGTGAGTTCAGCTATCTGATAAGGATTGTCCTCGGTGATTGCATCTACTTATACAGGCCAGGCATAGAGGTCTCTGCAAGGGATAAATCGCTATACAACGATCGGAGTCAGAATAGTCAAAAGATATATAGTAGCAGTCTGTAGGATTCTACATATGTGTGTGCTTAATCTGCAATCAAACTCAGTGCCATCGGCCATCTTGGGGAAGCACATGGTCGCACAAGCTTACTGCATCTCACTTGTACTGCATCTCACTGAATATTGAAACGGTTTCTCTGCATTTAAATGTGTTACCTGCCTGTCTAAGCTGCCGTTCATCTTCTTAAAGAGACAGTACTATTTTTGCAAAAACGTATAAAATGTCCAGACAAGGTTCTGTGCACTCTATTATGGCTGAACCGACGCAGATTCATCATGTCCCTGAACCCGCAGACGTACAAGGAGCAGATTCTGCAGAGTTTTCCGAACAGAGTGTAAAACCCAAACGCACAATAAAACCAACACAGAAACTCAGAGAAAACTATGAATACACTAGAGATGAGCTCTCCAGCAATCTGACAGACCTGTGGGACAGAACTTCACAATGCATGTCAGTTTTACCACACTTTAACAATCACCCAGCTGAATTAAGAGACTCTATAGATCGTCTGTCTGCTGCATATAAACGTTACCAGAGGCTGTCAGAAATACACAGACTTCTTGCAGGACTCTAATATGAAAGACTTTTCAGCAGAATTGACAAAGACCGATGCACTAAACCACCAAAGACACCTCCTAGTGCAAGTTGCCAAAGAAAGGGCAGAACTCCGCATTGCTCAACTGCAAGAGACCAGATTGCACAGATCCACATCGACCAAGCACACTGCACATTCTTCCAGATCCTCTCGCTCCAGACATTCAACGTTAAGCGACAAGCTAATAGAGGCCCGCGCTGAAGCGGAGTCAAAGAAAGTGCAAAGCTCCTTTGCTAAAAAACAAGCAGAGATGGAATCCCAAATCAAGATTCAGCAAATGGAAAAGGAGGAAGCAGCTGCCGTAGCAAGGCTGAAGGTCCTCGAAGAAGCAAAGGGACAAAGTACTAATGCAGACTGCCCTATCCCAGCAGAACTGGAAGACCCAGTCGAACGCACTAGTGAATACGTATTAAAGCATAACATGTGCAATAATACACAGTCATCTCCTGTACCTCCTCTCAATGCAGAGACCTCTCAGCTCCAAATGCCTGAGCCTCTTCCAGTCCACAACACAAGAACATCTACGCAGCAAATCACATCAACTCAGTCTGCCAGCAAGGTTAATCCCAGTGACAAGCCGCAGCTCAAGCCGCAGCCAGCAGAAGCCTTAGAGGCTACACCAAAGTTAAACGCTCTTGCAACGTCATTTTATCCTGGTAAACCTCACCCTTCATCACCAGAGAACTTTAACACCCAAGCGGTTCCTCAAGTTACTTTGGCACCAAAGAGTGAGAGATCAGACTTGACTGACTTCGCCAGATATATGATACGCCGAGAGCTCATTAACACCAGCCTCTCAAGGTTTGACGACTGTCCAGAGAGCTACAGGGCCTGGAGATCAACCTTCAAGGCTGCTATTGCTGATCTGAACCTTACTACCAAGGAGGAACTTGATTTGCTCATAAAGTGGCTGGGGCCAGAATCCACAGATCGTGTTAAAAGACTGAGAACAGTACATGTTGACCACCCGGATGCAGGTCTCGTTGCTGCGTGGGCAAGACTTGAGCAAGCTTATGGCAGCGCTGAAGCCATAGAAAGCGCTCTGTTCAAGAGACTGCAAAACTTCCCAAAAATGGGTAACAAAGACTATCGCAAGCTCCAAGAACTGAGTGATCTCCTCATGGAGCTAGAGTTGGCAAAGACAGA
This sequence comes from Leptobrachium leishanense, assembly GCA_009667805.1. Lineage (NCBI taxonomy): Eukaryota > Metazoa > Chordata > Amphibia > Anura > Megophryidae > Leptobrachium > Leptobrachium leishanense. Next base: position 41,674 of record RXON01003594.1, read on the forward strand.
CCCACGTCTACCTGGACTAAGCTTCCTGGACACTGCTCATGGTGTCAATCCAGTGGCGTCTAAACTGCCATATGGCCTGCAAGAGAAATGGGCGCAACACGGCTCAAGATACAAAAGAGACTATAACGTATCCTTCCCTCCATTCTCATATTTTTGCAGGTTCATCAGTGAACAAGCCTGGACAAGAAACGATCCCAGCTTCAGCGAAACCAACTTGCCAGCTTCATCATCATCACCAGCATCCGCATCAAGGTATGATAACACAGCGGCTACACGTAGAGACTTTAATAGAACAATATCTGTTAAAAGGACAGACATCTCACCACCCGTGTCCTCTCGTGCAAACCAGAGGGATTCAGGTGATAGCGATAAAGACCCTAATCGTCAGTGCCCTATTCACAAGAAGCCTCACCCTTTAAAGAAATGTCGTGGCCTTAGGGCAAAGACTTTACAAGAGCGCAGGGAGATTCTTCAAAAACTTGGGGTATGCTACAGGTGCTGTGCCTCTTACAGACATTTTGCTAAAGACTGTAAAGTTGTCATCAAGTGCACAGAATGCAGCAGCGACAGACATGTTACAGCAATGCACCCTACTCCACTTCCAGACAACCCACAGCAGCTACCTACCTCTGCACCTGTCTAAAATCATGTCGGGGAGCAACAAGGTAATGCTCCAGCTATAGGGAATATTTCTTCTTCATGCACGGAAGTCTGCGGAGAAGGCCTAGATTACAAATGCTGTGCCAAGATATGCCTAGTCAAGATATACCCAGAGGGTCAACCGGAGAAAGCCACGAAGATGTATGCCATATTAGATGAACAGAGCAACAGATCGCTTGTTAAGCCTAAATTCTTTGAGATCTTCGGCATAAAGGGACATGCAACACCGTATACTCTCAGAACCTGTTCTGGTCGCGTAGAGACTTTCAGCAGAAGGGCCAACGGGTTTATGGTCTCTCATGTCAAGGGGAGAGAGGGAATACTCCTACCAACATTAGTTGAATGTGACCAGATACCAGACGAAAGGGAAGAGATTCCTACTCCAGAGGCTGCATATCACCATCCGCACTTAAGGCATCTTGTAGATGAGATTCCAGTAATGGACATGAATGCTGAAATCTTGGTCCTGCTAGGAAGAGACATTCTCAGAGTACATAAAGTACGCGAACAGTGCGACGGACCAGACAATGCCCTTTATGCACAAAGACTTGACCTGGGCTGGGTAATAGTGGGCAATGTATGCTTGGATAAAATGCACATGTCATCTGAGATCCACTCCTTCAAAACTCACGTGTTAGGAAACGGACGTGTATCCCACTTCAAACCGTGTCCTCACCATTATGACGTAAAGGAGAAGCCTCTTGACATCATCTGCGTGCCTGACGTCACTCCTATCCTCTGTGATGACAACCTAGGTACCACAGTGTTTTGTACTACAAGTGATGACAACAAAACAGCCTTATCAGTTGAAGACAGAGAATTTATCAAAGTAATGGACAAAGAATTTTTCAAGGATGAGTCTAACAGCTGGGTAGCACCATTACCTCTTCGTGCTGCAAGGGACAAACTCCCAAACAATCGTGAACAGGCTTTATCCAGAGTCAAGTCACTACAACGAACACTAAAGAACAGACCTGAAATGAAGGACCATTTCATCGCCTTTATGAAAAGGATCTTTGACAATAATCACGCTGAGCCAGCTCCACCTCTCCGAGAACATGAGGAGTGCTGGTACCTGCCTTTCTTCGGAGTGTATCATCCACGTAAGCCAAAACAAATCAGTGTAGTATTTGACTCCAGTGCCAAGCACCAAGGCATATCCCTGAACAATGTTCTTCTCACTGGTCCTAACCTGACCAACAACCTCGTAGGTGTACTCATGAGGTTCAGAAGGGAGCCAGTCGCCACACGCTGCTACACTTCAGCTTCTCTTGCTACAAGTCAGAGAAAGGAACTTCACATCTTCTCAGATGCATCTTCTGACGCCATAGCAGCTGTCGCCTACCACAAGGTCCGGAATTCCTGCTGGATCATCCAGAAGACACAACAGCTGACGTCTTTGGTCTTCAAAATCCTGACGAAGATCCAGATATTCCTCTTGAAGCCAAAACTCTTGTCACCAGAACTGCACAAAGACTCGTCTTGGGCTGTCAACGCTTTGAACGTTTCTCCATCGCGAGAAGCATCTGCCATAATCAATTCTAGACCACTTGTTTCAGTGTCTACAGATCCAGAGAACCCAACCATCCTTACTCCAGCTACTCTTCTTACCCAGAAACTCGGGACTGTTCCTGTTACACCTGGAAACTTTAAAGCAGAAAAAATGTGCTACAACCAGTGGAAGCGAGTACAACACCTTGCCAACTGCTTCTGGAATCGTTGGAAGATGGAGTATCTTTCCACTCTGCAAGGACGCAGAAAATGGCAACGCCTGAACCCAAACGTTCAAGTTGGAGATCTCGTTCTCCTCAAGGACCAGCAAGCCGAAAGGATAGAGTGGCCTATGGGACTTATTAAAAAGAGCATCTCTAGCGATGATGGTAAGGTACGTAAGGTGGAGGTGAAGGTCGCAAGACAAGGAACTGTAAAGACTTTTATCAGACCTATCACGGAATTTATTTTGCTCTTACCGCTTGGAGACTGAATTTACTTAGGTTTTCAAGACATCTAGCAAATTACACTGTCGTTATTTGCGCTTGCATAACTACCGTTATGATGTTTATATATAGTGACATTTTCAATGCCAGACGGGGAGTGTGCTGTTACAGTTATATTCATTTAGATGGGGATTTATATTGTATAGATAATCCTTATGCTGCCTTATGCTGCCACTTAGTGGTCTTTCTGTATTGTACATGTTTTCTCTTTTTTCCCTTGCTTTATGATGATGCACTTCCTGTGTGTGTGAAGTTCCACCCTTCTTTCTTGTAAGAGCATTGTGTAGATATCTAGCAGCACATGCCTATTCATCTGCAAGCTAGGACAGTATCATCTTTTGACCGCATATAAAACCTATCATTCCATCATCTGCTGTATCCTGTGATCTGCTGTAACCTGATGTTCGGAATAAAGCAAGTCGTGGAAAGAAACAGTGTTTTGGTGAGTTCAGCTATCTGATAAGGATTGTCCTCGGTGATTGCATCTACTTATACAGGCCAGGCATAGAGGTCTCTGCAAGGGATAAATCGCTATACAACGATCGGAGTCAGAATACACGTCGGTAATCAAATCTCAAGGCAGTACAAGGTTGTGTTAGTGTGTGACATTTTTTGGCCAGACAGGAAGTGTAGAATGTGCACAGTCACATTCATGGCCACAAATATGTTGACAAATTTATGACAAAGGGTCCATAGAAATGTCAATAAATTTATGTACATATAATTTTAACAGTGTGGAAACCAAGCAATACATATTAACTTATTAAGTAAGGAAAAGCAACGCACACAAACAGGAAGCAGGCCTGGAGGCAGAACTGGTGCCGTGAAAGCAGAACTGGAAGCGGAGCTGGTACCGTGGAAGCAGGACTGGAAGTGGAGCTGGTACCGTGGAAGCAGGACTGGAAGCGGAGCTGGTACCGTGGAAGCAGGACTGGAAGCGGAGCTGGTACCGTGGAAGCAGGACTGGAAGCGGAGCTGGTACCGTGGAAGCAGGACTGGAAGCGGAGCTGGTACCGTGGAAGCAGGACTGGAAGCGGAGCTGGTACCGTGGAAGCAGGACTGGAAGTCAGGATACTCTTGGAGCAATACGAAGGGGAACCACTGGAGAACGTGGTGGTGAACCAAAGTATAACCTGGTTAATGAACTGGAGAAGGCGGCAGGTTTAAATAGGGTTCAGGGAATCATATGAACACCGCTCACCTGGAGCTCGCAGGTGGAATTGGGATACCTGAGTACTTGATGGATTAATTGGTGGTATACGAGGATCTCCAGTGCAGGTGGAATGCAGTACCTTTACTTGACCAGCAGAGGGCGCCAGAGTACCTAGGTCTTCATGCTCTAGGATGGACGATCGCGCATGCGCGCTTGCCTTCTGTTCAGTTGGATCCCGGAGACGGCGTGGGACACATCCTGGCTCTCTTCCCTCGAGCTGAGGACCGGAACCAGGGAGCGACGCGCCACGAGGGACCTCAGGTGAGTCTGCCAGGCGTCCCAACATGGCGGCCGCGGTCCGACCGCGGCGTGGGGCATTACACTGATACACATACAAACATAGAAGACACTTTACCTATCACCGCGCTGCTCGCTGTTTCCTCAGACTCGGTGGTGTCCCAGCTTCCCGGGCCGGGGGTCCGTTTGGGACGAGACGAGGTCCACTGAACAGGAAATCCTGCTTGTCGCCTGCAGATGTCAGCTCACCTTCAACGGACGCCCAACCGACGGGATCACTCGCACCTGCAGTCAACTGCTACAGTGTCCAGCAGTCGTTCCCCTGCCGGCAAGGGCCCGTATCCCGGCTCACGAGCCCCCAAGAAATGTTACCGGAATCTGCTAGGTTCACTCGGGACGAGGCCGGACCGACAGGAGCAAGGATTGTCTGAACACGAGTCTCTTCAGGAAAGGCAAACTTTATTGTGACGTCACACAGAATGCTCACACAGGATTGAATCGCAAAGAGTGAGCCCCGAACTCACCCTGACGAGGGGTCTTATACCCCGAATACATAATTAGGTACATCCCAATTAACCCACCTCCCTGTGACACTATACCACCCCACGTGGGTTAGTACCTCCCTTGGTCAATTACAAAGACATTCCATACATTGGCCGTAAATTGGCAAGCTTCATGTTAGTTTGACAGAAGATGACTTGCTGCTTCGCTCAATCCGGCCTATGCCCACCTCCCTAGAGCCTGTTTCTTTGTTGTAGATAAGACCTGGTCTATTTTCTACGCTCTTCTTTGTCTCGCTGCAGGCCTCTGTGACCTTGGTGTATCCATTTCTCATCCTGTCCCCTGTGTGCCAGGAACAGCCCGGATCTTCCTCAATTTTAATTGCTTCTCTGCTAATCTAACACATTCCTAAAATTCTATGTAAACTTCATTCTAGTTTCAACTAAAATCTACCTATTTATATTCCAGTGAACCAATATTCTGAACAAGATGGCCGCTTGGCTCATAATGGCGACCATCTTCTGGCATGGTTCTCTTTCAATGGTACATAACGGCCATCTTGAGCAAGACTTTGGTTCACGTAAATGTACATAGTGAATATTAGTTAAATTAGACGAGTTTGCATAGATTTCTGGAATTCCTAAAACTAACAGGCAGAGCAATTAAATAAGCAAAGATCTGGGCTAACACAAGCAGGAGTGTCAGAATACTGATTTAGCTACATCAAGGTCAGAGAGCTAGAGCCGAGAACAAAAGCCCTCATTAGACCATCTGCACTCTTATCAGTTTATACAGTAAACAAGTCCCGTGTAGGCGAAGGGTGACAGGATCTGGCTAGATGTTAAATTATCCAATTGTCATAACTGTATATGAAAGATGCCAATTTACTGACAATATGTGGAATGTCTTTGTATTTGGATTAAGGGGATAGTACATTTGCCCTGGGGAGGGCAAATCGCCCATGGGTGGGTTGTTGGGATGTACCTGTTTATCTATTCATGTATAAAACGTTGAAACCATGTGTTCACGTCACTCAGTCCTTGCAATTCAATCCTGGCTGAGACTTGACGTCAAATAAAGTACGCCTTTCCTGCAATTGACTCGTATCCGGATAGTCATTTACCGCACCGGGCCGACCTTTCTCCTGACTGAACTGAGTGGATTCCGGTAACAACACCAGAGAGTCTCTAGAATGTTAGTTTCTATGCAAACTCTTTTCTGTAAATTAATATTCCCTGGTAATCTCTTATTTTAGCTTCTTTTATTAAGACCATCAAGCCAATTTAGTATTTTAGCGTCTTTTATTCTCAGAGCTGCTGCTGTGAACTCAGTATTTATACAATGTTGCAAGAACGCTTTGAGTTTCACCCTCCTGTGCCAAGTTTTGCTGACTCAATAAATTCACTGCTATAGGTATTTCACATAATTGTTGTTTTTTTCCTCTAACCATTGCACAAAACTACCTTAAATAACTGCTGTTATTAACCCCTTCACTACTGAGTTATAACATAATTGTTTTGTTTTTTTCATCTAACATTACACAAAACTACCTTAAATAACTGCTTTTATTAACCCCTTCACTACTGAGTTATTTCACCTTTCACAGTTTTGTGCTCATCATGTTGAAACGAGATTTGAAGTCATGTTTTATTGTAGGAGCCAGACAAATCATGTATCCTTTTTGCCAGCAGACTCGGCAGATTCATAATATATCATAATTATATGTATACATCATGCCAGGCCACAATGCTAGTGTTCCGTTCCATTCCATTGGGCTTCGATCTATATGTTGATGGACTGCAGACCAGAGGTTTGGATTACAGATATCGGGAGGTTCTGGCCATTGTGGCAAATGCTGTTTTGCACATTTATTTGTGCTCTATTTTTGTGAGTTTGTTTTAAACTGTGATTTTTAAAATTTAGATTTTTCAGTGCATGCTATATTAACCCACTAAGAAGCAAAAGCGCTCTTTCAAGATATCAATCTACTGTGAACCCTAGGAGTACCCTAACTGTATCTGGGGTGCTCCAGAGGGATTTTTTCAATTTTCACCTATCGTACGTTCTTCAATCTACGTCACAGTCTTGGATCTGGGCCCAGATACTGACACGCATGCGCCGGACACCTCCTCCGCTGCTCTCCAATCCAGTCAAAAATGCAGCCCGTCTGACTACGTGCCATCACTCACACAAAAAGCTACGCAGATGTGGCGCACTCTGTGCATCCGTCCTAGCGGTGTGATGTTCTTGCCTAAATCGCGTCCGGTGCCACGTGCGCTGTGCTTAAGTTATTTTTTTTTCCACATGGTTGAAATGGGTTAACGCTCAGACTATACAGTATATCACATTGTGTATTCATTTAGCTTTTTCTCTTAATGCCATTTTAGGGGTTAATGGATAGGCTACATGCTTCAGTGTATACATTTCAGGGGTTAACATGTAGGCACTGGCCCAGAGTGGCCATCGGGCATGCTGGGCATGTGCAGCTAGCCTCTCAGGCCAGATGGCCGTCAACATAACAGCCGCACTGAGAGGCAGCCTAGGCTGACTTTAAGATCGCATCCGGTGCACCCTATGACCTAGTTAGCGGGAGCCGGCTGGCCGCCGGCCCCCACTGATTAGGTCACAGGGCATGGCGTCCGCTGCCCTATGCCCTTGCGGCAGACGTCACACAACGCACTATGTGACCAACGGGGGCTCCGGCTGATTAGGTCACATGGCACGCCGCGTGACATCAGCCGCCAGGGCCTAGGGTGGCACATGGTGCACCCAATGTCGGAATCAGAAGGGGCCAGTTGCCAAAGAAGTTCGCAGGGCCACAGCTCCACAGTAATGTGCAGTGTTTACTATGGAGCTCTGACCCCTTCCTAAACACTGCACGTTACTGTGGTGCTCTGTGACACCCTCCTAAACACTGCTGCGCGTTGTTTAACAGGGTGTCACAGAGCTCCACAGTAATGTGCGGTGTGTATGAGCATATCACAGAGCTCCACAGCAATGAAACTCACAGTAATGTGCGGTGTGTAGAAAAAAAAAGTGGACTGCTCAATCCAAAATGCCCGGGCCTATTTTTTGTCCCAGTCCGGGCCTGGGTAGGCTACATATTTCACAATGTATTCATTTAATGTTCTCCCTCAATTAATGGCACTTTAGGGGTTAAGGGGTAGGCTCAATGCCACACTGTTTATTTGTTTATTGTATTTCCCTGGGTTTATGCATTTTAGGAATTTAGAAACTAAAGGGTCTATTCACCTTTAGATCCTTTGCTTTTCGCAACATTTCGGCAAATCCATTTTGCCAAAAATATGTTGAATTCTCTATTTAGCGAATCGTCACCATAATTTGTGAAAATTGGAGTCTCTGCAGCAGTTATCTGACGTCGGCGAAAAGCGGTGAATAAAATAGTGAATTTAACCCCTTCACTGCTGAGCCATTTCACCTCTGTGTGCTGAGCTTATTTTTAACCGGTTTTGCTCATCATGTTTAAATGTGATTTGAAGTCATGTTTTATTATAACGACACAGGCACATTATATATCACTTTTTAAAGCAGACTCGAAAGATTCATAATATAACATTATTATATGTATTACGTCATATCCTGCCAGAATGCTATAACAAAAAATGTGACTTTCTAATCATCTACAGCGTGTAAAATTATTTTTTTTCACATGTTATCATCCGAGCCTTTCTGGTTATTCTACGGGGTACACTTATTAAAAAAAAATATAAAAACTGGGAACTGGTTACTTTTTTAAAAAATATTTTTATTTATCTTGGATCAGCACAAAGAAAATCAAACAGAGAGACGTCATATTATACAACAATGACAGATATGAAAACAACACAAACATGGCATCCAGCCGTTAAACTAAGAAGTCATAATACAATTGTACCAAAACCAATTAGATCAAGTCCAGGTACTCCGTACGTGAACTGCCAGCTCCACCATTATCTACATGAAGTGAATTCCACCAAGAGGCAAAAGGGTGGTTATGTGCAGATAGCTATAGTGTCCGTGGGGGAGGAGGCCAGAAAACGGGTTAAGGGGTGGTCAGGAGGACCTTGTGGTATCGGCATTGTACCTCGCAGCAACTGCAAAGAGTACCAGGGAGCACAGAAAAAGGTACGTTGCAAAGAGTCCTTGGTTTCGCATGGAAGAGTACGAATAAAGGGGGACCACTTGGAGAAGAAGGGCTGAGTCCTCTTTTCCTGAGATACCAAAGCCTCAGTCCAGTCTGCCACAAATATGGCATAAATTCTCTCGTAAACCATGCGAAAGGAAGGAGGGGAAGCGGAGATCCATTGGGACTAGATCGCTTTCTTGCCAGTCGGGGCTAGCAGAGTAAGCCAAAACCGATGGCATCTATCAAAAGGCCAGGGGGTGGGAGGGGTCGGACGATTAAAGATGGTCCATTCCGGGGTTAAAGGGAGTTCCAGTTGGAGAACCCACAGCTCGAGTCCTGCGGGAATGCCGTTCCCACACTTCTCCCGCAGCGGGAATGTTGCGGGAATGCATGTTCCCGCTGTCGTCCGACTTATCGCTGGGGCTGCTAGCGGAATGCGTTAAACTGCATTCCGCTAGCAGCCCCCTCGACTGACCGCGTTCCCCGATCACCTGCCTGTCTGCTTCCTGTGCGCAGCCGTCATCCCCAGCCCTGGGAAGGCTGTGACGCGGCCTGCTGCCGAGATCTCGCTAGACGCGTCATAGCCTACAGAGGGCTGGGGAACACTGGCAGCAGCGTGCAGGAGCACGCTGGAGTAGGGAGGAAGACGCGGTGCGGGAGTTCTGAGCTGCTGGGTAAGTATAATTCTGGGGGTCAGCCTGTGCATAATTCTGGGGGTCAGTCTGGGTATATTATTCTGGGGGTCAGCCTGGGTATATTATTCTGGGGGTCAGCCTGGATATATTATTCTGGAGGTCAGCCTGGGTATATTATTCTGGGGGTCAGCCTGGGTATATTATTCTGGGGGCCAGCCTGCGTATATTATTCTGGGGGTCAGCCTGTGTATATTATTCTGGGGGTCAGCTTGGCTATATTATTCTGGGGGTCAGCCTGTGTATTATTCTGGGGGTCAGCCTGTGCATAATTCTGGGGGTCAGCCTGTGTAAAATTCTGGGAGCCTGTGTCTGTGTGTGTATATATATATAATTCTGGGGGGTGTGCCTGTGTATATATAATTCTGAGGGCCTGTGCCTGTGTATTTATAATTCCAGGGCCTGGGCCTGTGTATATATAATTCTGGGGGCCTGTGCCTGTTTGTATATATAATTCTGGGGGGGCCTGTGCAAGGTTATACATGATTCTCAGGGTGTATGTATGTGTGTGTGTATATACATATATATACAGTTGTGTTCAAAATTATTCAACCCCCACTGAAATTGAGTGTTTTGGCCAGTTTGACGTTGATTTTGATCATTCAGTCATCTTGCTTACAATTAAATCAAAGAGGCACGTGTAGGTCAGACAAATATAACATAATATTTATAATGAAATAACCACAAATGTCTTTTCTGTGCTCACATCATTATCAGTTTTATTCAACCCCCAAGTGACATTCAATCTTAGTACTTAGCTTTTAAACGTGAAGCATAGCTTGACACAAGTGTCTTGCAGCCATCTACGGGTATCTTTGCCCATTCGTCATGGGCAAAAGCCTCCAGTTCAGTCACATTCTTAGGCTTGCGCACTGCAACTGCTTTCTTTAAGTCCCACCAGAGGTTCTCAATCGGATTTAAGTCAGGTGACTGCGATGGCCACTCCAAAATGTTCCAGCCTTTAATCTGCAACCATGCTCTAGTGGACTTGGAGGTATGCTTGGGATCATTGTCCTGTTGAAAGGTCCAACGTCTCCCAAGCCTCAGGTTTGTGACGGACTGCATCACATTGTCATCCAATATCTCCTGGTACTGAAGAGAATTCATGGTACCTTGCACACGCTGAAGCTTCCCTGTACCTGCAGAAGCAAAACAGCCCCAAAGCATGATTGACCCCCCGCCATGTTTCACAGTAGGCAAGGTGTTCTTTTCTTCATAGGCCTTGTTCTTCCTCCTCCAAACATAGCGCTGATCCATGGGCCCAAACAGTTCTAATTTTGTTTCATCAGTCCACAGAACACTATCCCAAAACTTCTGTGGTTTGTCCACATGACTTTTGGCATACTGCAGTCGACTCTTCTTATTCTTTGGAGACAGCAAGGGGGTGCGCCTGGGAGTTCTGGCATGGAGGCCTTCATTACGCAGTGTGCGCCGTATTGTCTGAGCTGAAACTTCAGTACCCACATCTGACAAATCTTTTCTCAGTTCCTCAGCAGTCACACGGGGACTTTTCTCCACTCTACGCTTCAGGTAGCGCACAGCAGTTGAAGTCAGCATCTTCTTTCTGCCACGACCAGGTAGCGTTTCAACAGTGCCCTTTGCCTTGAATTTGCGAATGATGCTTCCTATGGTCTCTCTTGGTATGTTTAACATCTTTGCAATTTTCTTATAGCCATTGCCCTTCCTGTGAAGAGTAATCACCTCTTCTCTTGCCTTCCTGGACCATTCTCTTGACTTCGCCATGTTTGTAACCACACCAGTAAATGTCTAGAAGGAGCTGAGTATCACAGTCATTTTAAAGCTGCCTAATTGGTGCTTATTATGCTTTATTGCTGCTCCGTGACATCCACAGGTGTTTTCAATAGCTGATTGAAAACACTTGAATGAACCTCTGTTCTTCAGAGTGGTAGTCTTTAAGGGGTTGAATAATTGTGTCAATGAAGAATTCACAAAAGAAACATTTACTACTGTAATACAAAACCAATTGATGTCATTTTAGGCTAGGGTCAGACTGAGGCAGTGCGAACGCGCGTTCTGGCGCACATAATCACGGCCGCACTAGCAGCAAATGACGGGCAATGACGGCCAATATACGAACTACGGTCGCACAAAAGTCCGGCCGCGCAACGCAAGTGGAAAATGAACGCATTTTTTCAAGAACGTTAAACCGCTGGTACTGACGTACAAAGTGCGCTGCGGCCGCATAGCAGCGTGTGTGCGTGATTAGGAGACGTCAGACGCTGCTAGTGTGCGGCCAACATAACGTTCAAACAGCCGGATTTCCCTAGACTTCTTTTCACCCCATCGTCATGAAATACGTCCAGAATTGTGCATCGTCTGACCACTTAAGCGTATTCCGTGAAAAAATGCGTGCGCACGCATCGACGTACATTTTGACGGTGGCCGCAGAAAATGCGCTCATCTGTCCCTAGCCTTAGTTGCATATGGTTCTTTAAAAAGTCCTTGTAGGATTTCATTCTGAATACAATTACAAATGTACACTAAATTCCCTAAAACCCTTTACAGCATTGGGGGTTGAATAATTTTGAACACAACTGTATATATTACACAGACACATTTTTTTCTTCTTCAGGTAATGGGGGTTGTGGAATTCTTGAGTGAGTTCCCTCACTTTTTTTTGCCAGGACTTGACCCCTGGGAGAACCTGTAAACCAAATTGTCGTATTGTGTCCCAGAACAGTTGAATGAAGGGGCATGACCATAAGCAATGGCGCAAGTCGGCCTGGGCACACTGACATTTTAAACAGTTTGTGGTAGGCGATAGTCCAGCCCGAGCCATTCTGTCGGGCGCCATATATGCTTGATGGAGTATTCTATAGAACATATCCCAGTAGTTAGCCGAAGGGAGGGAGCATCTGGATAGTAAGGTGGACCCTATCAAGTCATGCACGGAGAGCTCAGGAAAGCTGGCGGTCCATCTAGTTATTGCTGCCCACGGGAGCTTGGTAGCGAAGATTGCAAGAGCGTATAAGTAGCAGAGGTAGAGGGGGACAAAGGGTGGGCTAGTAAGTGCGTGTCCAGTGGATTAGCTAGATCATTAGGGGATAGTGCGCTTAATTGGGTAAGGAGAAATTGTTTTATTTGTAAATAAAATACCAGGTGTATGTCAAGAGGTGCAATTCGGTCCTTTAGGGTTGTATAAGAATACGGCACGCTCGATACTCCATCAATGTAATGATGAAGATGGGTAAAACCGCATTGAGCCAGGGTGTGAAAAATCAGAGCGGGGAGACGTTTTGAAAGTGAGGGTTGTGAAGGATAGGGGACCATAAAGACGTTTGCCAGGTCAACTGAAGGCGCTTGTGAATCTTGATCCAAGCTACTTTTGTAGAGGAAAATAGTGGATTAGAGCGCAGACTGGGGGGGGGGCAATGGGTGAGCTTTGGGGAAGGAATGCCAATAGGGAAGATGAGGGGAGCAATGCCTGTTCGGCCTGTAAGGGTACAAAGTGTGAAGTGCCATTCAACCAGTCAGCAGCATAACGGTATAGGGCCGCTGAATTATAATCAACTATATTTGGGAAATTAATACCTCCCTTATCTAGCGGCTGTTGGAGGGCAGGAAGTGGAATGCGTGCTCGTTTACCTTGCCAAATGAATGCCGCATATTGCCTATGTAATAAACGGAGGTCTGTGGGTTTCAATAATAGAGGCAAGACTTGCAGAGGGTAGAGCAATTTGGGGAACAAGGTCAATTTAATGAGTGCGGCCTTTCCTAAATAGGACCAAAGGGGGAGACCTCTACGCCAACAAGAGCTGCTTAGTTTGTGTTAAATTAGGGTAAATATTGAGACTATATAAGTGTGAAAGGTCCGCCGGTAGGATGATCCCTAGGTTTAAAAATGGAAGGTGTGGGGGTCCATGAAACGGGAAACTGTCTGAGTCAGTCGCCCTGCGGTTTCGGTCCCAGGGGCAAAGCAATAGTCTTAGTGTAATTAATTTGGAAACCCAAGGCCACGTGAAATGAATCAAATAACGTCAACAGTGGTGGGATAGTGGATGCCGGGTTCGAAAGAAACAGGAGCAGGTCATCTGCGAAAGCTACCACTTTCAGAGTTACAGAGGAGGACAAACTGATACCAGTGATTGCCGGGCATGTCTCTGATGCGGAGGAGGGGTTCAGGGCGAGTTTAAACAGTTCTGGCGATAAGGGGCACCCCTGTCTGGTTCCCCTCTCTAGCACGAAGGGGGCAGAGTGGAGTACATTCGCGGAGACCACTGTGGAAGGGTTGCGGTAGAGAACGCAAAATCGGGTTAAGAACAACTTCTCAAAGTGGTGGAACTTAATAAATCTCTCTAAATAAGCCCAGGATATCCTGTCGAACGCTTTATCGGCGTCACAACTCAATAGAAGATTGGAGGCATGGGGAGTAAGGGAGGAGGACCATATGGCCGCTATAGGCTTGCGTATGTTCGTAGTAGAATGTCGGCCAGAAAGAAAGCCAGTTTGTTGGGGGCCCACAAGACATGTGAGAGGTCGCTGTAGACGGCAAGCCATAATAGTGGAGAGCAGTTTCAGGTCGGTTTTTAACAACGTGATGGGCCGGTATGAGGTGACCAGGGCAGGATCCTTTCCAGGTTTGGGGATAACCACTACTCTGGCCTCATTAAAAGTCAAAGGAGGTTCCTCCCCTTGCAAAATATTGATATACAATGAGACCAAGTGTGGGATCACTGCGCCCGAAAGGAGCTTATAATATTCCACCCCAAACCCGTCCCGTATTTGAGTGAGGTGATCGCGTTACGGACGTCAGTGTGTGTAATTGGTGCTGAGAGTGCATCACGGTCGGTCAGGGACATCTTTGGATCTGCGCTTTATGGAAAATGTTCAATTGCGCCGGACAATCGTCAGGGCCCGCCTTGTAGAAATCAGCAAAATGGGGGCGTGGCTGGCAGCGGAGGGGAACAGACATGCCTGGACGGAGCTCCTTGAGATGGTGCCTTGTTAGGGGCATTTTGGCTGGATACCTCCATCTTTTCTCCAGTATTGGAGCTCCTCTGCGGCTAGCCATCAGGCGTGTATGGTCTGGAGCCTGTGTAGTCCCCCACTCCGGACCACAGACATTCGAGGCCTGGCCCGTTGATCCCCGGCTACAGCATCTCCCTGGTCGCCATTTTGCAGCCTACCACGCAGCATGGACCTCAGCTCAGCGGCGGCACCGAGCTTAAGCAGCCTGTCACCCTTGGATGATGCCGTGATGCGGTCTGTGGAGACAGAGGGCCCCCGTCTCTCAGCCGCCCAGGATTTCACCACAGGTGCTGCGGTTGCAGGGTTTGGAGGCTGGATACGGGGCGCCGTCGTCCCCTCCCCCCCTGCGATAGTGGATGCTGGACTGGCGGCCTTGGATGCCTGTCTGGCGATGATCCCGAGGATGACACCCGAGTGCTCACCAAGGGTGATTGGCACCAACTGATGCGTGTGTTTGTGGCGGGCTGGAGTGCGTGTGAACCGCGGGAACGCGTGACCACGGCTGCCTCATCACCGTTTCCTACCAAAGATCCGAAACATGTCAGCCGAGAAGTACCCAGACGTGGAGATTGGAACCCTGGATCCTCGCCTGAGGGGATCAGATGAGGCCTTACCCTGCTGCTGTGTGGAGACGGTAGATGGAGAGATTGTCGCGGGCCCATTTACAGTGCCACTGGTTGACTCTCCATACATGGAGGAGACTCCGGAGCCAAGCGATGTGGAGGTGATGCCGCCCGATGTGTCTGCAGTGGGAGCAGAGGTTACTGGGGTGTCCTGTGGCGCGGCTGCAGCCCCTCACTATTTGCCATGTAACCTACCGGCCTGGTGGATCCTACGGGAGAAAGCTGCTTACGCTTTGGAGGGACACGGGTTGAAGATGACACTCATACTTTCCGGTTTGTTTTTCCCGAACCCACTAGACCCGGCTTGATGACCTACGTCTTATATTGACCTGTTGTTCCCCCCCCCCCATGCTGAGACTTTCTGTTGCGAAGGCTTATTATTTTGACACACACACATATATATATATTTTTTATTATTAGAATTTTTTTTCTTTCTTTCTTCTCATCCTTAACTTAATAAAGGGGTTGCATAAAGAAAAAAAAAAAGTAGCAAAATACGTTTGAAAATATCCAGCAATAGCTACTGGGTCAGTAAGCATGGTACCGTCTGTAGTCTTAATCTGAGAGATAAAAGGTCTGGTCTGAGTCTGGGAGTGGTCAAGATTGGCCAGGAGGCAACTATGCTTATTACCAAAATGATATAATCTGGATTTCTGATGTTGCCAGGAGCGTTGCACATGGTTGGTGGCTAGGGTGTCGTATCTGGTTTTATCTTGCTTGTACGTGTAAGGATATAGAGTCACCCAGCACGCAGACAAAACCCAGAAAGGCAAGAAAGAACCCTAAACTGAGAAGCTGGTCCTTAGAATGGCCAGGTACTAATCTAAAATATATAGAAGTACAGATCAGGGACAGGAGAGATAACGTAGTAATAACAAGCCAGAGGTCGGTACACGAGATAAACATTGCCAAGGGATAATGCAGAAAACACAGTCATATACAAGCCAGAGGTCAACCAGAAAACCAATATGCATAAGCTATAAACACGCGCTGAGGGCTAGAAATAACCACGTCAGGGCTCAGAGCACAGACTGTGACCGATATTTAAAGGCCTAGATCCCTGACCAGGTGCGGCATTCAAAGTGGCCTGATTCAGAGACTGGCGCCCTCTCTGTTGGGAAGGCCGCACTGCAGGAGCACCAGCAGGCATGACAGTATGCTTGCAAGGCTACGGGAGTTGGGTCTGTCAAGTAAGTTCTATAACTCCTAAGCAAATCTGAATGAGCCCTAGTAAGTTGCCGAGAGTCCTCTTTCGCTTTTGGGCCGTAAACTCCATTATCTGTCCCCGAAGCACTGCCTTCGACGCAGACCAGAATAGGTTGACATCCTCTACATGTTCAATATTATCGTCAGTGTAATTATGCTAAGCGAGCTCGACATGTGAGGTAAATGTACCGGACGTCATAAGCTGGGAAGGGAAACGGCAGTTCTGAGAGTAGGATTGTGGAGAACCCAGTGACATTTCCAATGAAACCGGTGCGTGGTCAGTAAGCGCTATCTGGCCAATTGCGGTATGCAATGTGCGGGAAATGAGGGAGTCCAAAATCAAAATTCGAGGCGCAAAAATGAGTTTTGAGGGTCAGAATAATACGTGAAGTCCCTGCCTGTTGGGTTGTGCATGCGCCAAATATCAACCAGGTCGAAATGGGTCAGGAGGAAGGACGGACCCGTGGGTTGCAAGTTAAAGTGCTTTCACTCTGCAACCTATTGGTCACAAAATCATTTGGTGCTGAGTGGTATTCAGTATTGAGTAATACCTCCCTGGTTTGGGATTCTAGGTATTACAGTCTTTATTGAGAGAAAGGGGGGGTGAGGATCCTGAGGACGAGCAACAGCACTAGTGGCTGCTCTACGGTGGGGCCGCTCAGGTCTCACAGGGTTTTAGCTTTTGCCATTACAGGGATGAATGCTCCATATGCAAATCAGTCTGCTCTCACTCAATGAGGGCGGCCAGTACTGACTGCCAAGGACGTTATCCCTACACGAGAGGTGCAGCAACCCCCCGACGATCGTTTCGGCCTTGTTAGGCCTCGTCAGGAGGGTATAGCTGACACCCCTCTAGGCACATCAAGCAAGGGGTCCACGTCTGGATGACCCTGTATACTTATAGTGAGAGAAAGGGGGGGTGTGAGGATCCTGAGGACGAGCAACAGCACTAATGGCCTGCTCTACGGTGGGTGACCGCTCAGGTCTCACAAGGTTTTAGCTTGCTTGTGCCTTTATTACAGTCTTTATTGCAGTGAAATTTCGTATTGTAATACTCGGTCCATTAAGATCCAAACTACGCTGATCCGGGGTGAGCGCCATAGCGCCCGTTACAGTATGGTGTGTAGTAGCGTATCACAGAGCTCCACAGCAATAAAACTCACAGTAATGTGCGGTGTGTTTGAGTGTATCACAGAGCTCCTGAGCAATAAAACTCACACTCATACACACCGCACATGGATATATTGCCCCAGCTCCCATGGAAATATTGCACCCAGCTCACATGGATATATTGCCCCAGCTCACATGGATATATTGCCCCCAGCTCACACATGGATATATATTGCCCCAGCAGCTCACACATGGATATATATTGCCCCAGCAGCTCACACATGGATATATATTGCCCCAGCAGCTCACATATGGATATATATTGCCCCCAGCAGGTCACACAGGGATATATATTGGCCCCAGCAGCTCACACAGGGATATATATTGCCCCCAGCAGCTCACACAGGGATATATATTGCCCCCAGCTCACCTCTCCTCTGCCGCTCACGTGGGTTCCAACAGCCAGCCTCGTTCTCGCAAGATCGCAGAGCTCACGTGAACTCCAAGATCTCGCGGCTGGCTGGTGGAACCCACGTGAGCGACAGGGCTGCTGCGCCCCCTGGCTGAAAGGCGCCATGGGGCACCTGCCCTCCCTCGCTATGCAACTGAAGTTAATGTCCCTGCTTTGACTCATATTTTTAAGCTCTCCCTCTCCTCTGGAATCTTCCCCTCTGCTGTCAAACGAGCTTTGATCACCCCCATTCTAAAAAAGCCATCTCTTGATCCCACTTCCCTCTTGAACTACTGTCCCATCTCTCTGCTCCTCTTTGCCTCTAAAATCTTGGAACGTCTGGTCTATAACCAGCTCACCAGTTTTCTTGCTGCTAACTCACTACTCGATCCGCACAAGTCTGGTTTTCGCTCCCAACAATATACTGAGACGGCTCTGACCAAGGTGACTAATGATTTAGCTGCCGCTGAAATCAAAGGTCACTTCTCTCTCCTTATTCTTCTTGACCTTTCTGCTGCATTCGACACCGTTGATCACCCTCTCCTGCTCCTCACGCTGCGTCAACTTGGCCTCAATGACACCGCTCACTCCTGGTCCTCTTCCTATCCCTCTTTTCGCTCCTTCAGTGTCTCCTTCGTTGATGTCTCTTCACGACCAGTTCCTCTTTCAGTTGGGGTACCTCAAGGCTCTGTTCTGGTCCCCTACTTTTCTCGATCTATATCGCCTCTTTGGACAACCTCATCTCTTCCTGTGGACTCCAATATCACCTCTATGCTGAAGAAATCCAAATCTACCTTTCCTCCCTTGATCTCTCTCCTCCGGTGTTGGACCGTGTTACAGCCTGCCTATCAGCTGTCTCCGACTGGATGACTTCCCATTTCCTAAAGCTTAACCTCTCGAAAACTGAACTTCTCATCTTCCCTCCCCCTAAAACCTCCATTCCTGCACCAATTTCTCTTCAGGTGAATGGCCACCATTACTTCTACCACTCAGGCTCATTGCCTCAGGGGGTTCTTGGACTCTGTTCTATCCTTTACTCCTCACATTCAGTCTCTAACCAAATCTTGCTACTTCCACCTAAAAAACATTGCACGCATCCGTCCCTTTCTTAATCAGGACTCTACTAAAATTCTCATCCAAGCTCTTATTATCTCCCGCCTTGACTACTGAAACCTCCTTCAATCTGGCCTTAAGAGATCCCAGATTCTGCCTCTGCAGTCTGTAATAAACGCCTGTGCCAGACTCATCCGCCTCACCTCCTGCACCTCACCTCTCTGTCAATCTCTACACTGGCTCCCTGTTTCCTTTAGAATCCAATTCATTATACTGGTGCTCATGTACAAAACTCTCTGTAACCACGCCCCTGCCTACATCTCCTCCCTTAGTAGCAGGTACATCCCATCCCGATCACTTCGCTCTGCAAATTATCTGATGTTATCAGTTCCTCGTGCCCGCACCCCCAAGTTTCACCTTCAGGACTTCACTCGAGCTGCACCCTTTCCACAGAACTTTCTCCCAGTGGCATCACAAGGGGGTGGGGGGTGCGGCCCGCACCGGGTGACACCACCCACCACTACGGTGACACCCTAAAAAAAAAACCACTTTTTTTTTCTACACAAAAATATTTTGCCAGGAAGGATACATTGAAATTTCTCTAATTTTTAAGTATGTCCTGGGTAGGTAAGGCCTAAGCTGGCACGTTACTGGGGGTGGCAAAAAAAAACACCACTAAAGGGGATATTCACAGAGCAACGAAATGACACAGACATTTCAGTGTTCTGTGTTCCGCGCACTTTGGGGTATCAAAATTCCCCAGTGAATTCACCGCATGGTCCCTGAAGTGCAGGGAATCAACCACCGAATGCTGCCGCAAACCTGTCGCCCGCTGTTTTCAAATAAACTACTGAACGAAAATGTCTGAAATTGACACGTAAGATCCTATGAATGATAATAAAAAAGGTCTGTTACAGAAAAAAGAAAAAGCTGCTATTAGGAAAAAGAAATGGATTTTTTTTTTAAAAATGCCTAAAAGATACTAAAAAAAAGAAAAATCAATAAAGAGACTTTTTATAACAGATTAAAGGAATAACGGTTTATTAGATAAAAACGGGAATATTTTTAACATTGAAACCTATGGTGTTCGCCTGAATAAACCTGCCGAATGAAACCACCGGACATCAGGACATTTCTCTGCTGTTCGGTGTTCTCTGAACAGATTAACCATTACTTCTCTATGGGGACTTTCACTGTCTTCGAACAGGCACCGTACTTGCTTGTAGTTTGCCAAAATTTGTATATGAGCATATCACAGAGCTCCACAGCAATAAATCTCACAGTAATGTGCGAAGTGTATATGAGCATTCAATGTTATATGGGAGTACTGAGTTATGAGTAAGAGTAGTTAAAAAAAGCAACTGTAAAACTTGGGGGGGGGGTGATACCATGAGTTACTGCACCGGGTGACACCCAGGAGCCTATCCAGGGAGGGAGCAACTAGACAATTGCCCCCTCCCCCGCAAAAATATTGCCAGCCGCCGCGTTACTATCCTCCTACGAGCGGCCGCTGCCAGGAAGCTCTGCCGCTCGCCTGGGATCCAACAACCAGCTGCAATCTCCCGAGATTGCGGAGTTCACGTGAACTCGGCGATCTCGCAAGATCACGGCTGGCTGGTTGACAGATCCCAGGTGAGCAGCAGAGCTTTATACTGGCGGGCGCTCATAGGAGGAAAAGCACGCAACCGCCGGCAATGACTCGGAGGGGCCTGGCAGAGCAGACCAGATGGCAGAGGTGAGGTGAGCTGGGGGAAAATATATCCATATGAGCTGGGGCAAATATATCCATATGAGCTGGGGGCAAATATATTCATGTGAGCTGGGGCAAGTATATTCATATGAGCTGGGGCAAATATATCCATGTGAGCTGGGGGCAAATATATCCATGTGAGCTGGGGGCAATATATCCATGTGAGCTGGGGGCAAATATATCCATGTGTGCTGGGGGCAAATATATTCATGTGAGCTGGGGGCAAATATATTCATATGAGCTGAGGGCAAATATATGCATATGAGCTGGGGCAAATAGATCCATGTGAGCTTGGGGCAATATATCCATGTGAGCTGGGGGCAATATATCCATGTGAGCTGGGGGCAAATATATTCATGTGAGCTGGGGGCAAATATATGCATATGAGCTGGGGGCAAATATATGCATGTGAGCTGGGTGCAATATATCCATGTGAGCTGGGGGCAATATATCCATGTGAGCTGGAGGCAATATATCCATATGTGAACTGGGGGCAATATATTCATGTGAGCTTGGAGGGGGGTACCCTGGGCCCATGGAATGGAAAGGGTTTGCAGGGCTGTGCAGATGGGGTGCCACTTGTTTTGGCAGCATGGAAAGGGTGCACTGGGCAGCCCACACATGGGTAACCCTACACTGCATAGCTGCAAGGGGTATGTGCTGGGAGGTGGGGTACCCTTTGCCCCTCGCATGGAAAGGGTTCGCAGCCAGGGCTCATGAACCACATGAGGACAGACCCTGTGCAATGTTCTGGGAAGAGTGAGTGTAACGAGCACAGCTTGCGATTAGGCACGTCTCTGCCTGTCTGTAACGTTCCCCAGGACAGACCTGGTAGGATCCCTGGTGACAGACCTCTAAACCTCTGATTCTTAGGATGGTCGGGACCACTAAACCCTAACCTCTAGCAACCACAAAGGCCAGAGAGACAGCACCAGCAATATACACCACAGGCCGAGTTCTATATAAATTTGTACTGCGCTACAGTACATGGCAGGATGGAAGCGCACCAGAATAACACCTGATGGCAGGCACAACAGACAGGGGGTACAGCGAGAGAACAATCGTGATAACAAACCTGGTCAGAAACGCTTAGACACTTGTACTGAGCTACTATATGTGGCAGGATCAATAGCACACACCAGCAGCAGATACACCAGACAGGGGCACAGAGAAAGAGAATAGTTGTATAGGCAGGCAAAGTCCACAACAGATCGGGTCCTCAAAACAAAGCAGGGTCAATAACGAGTATACACAATATTTCAGTAAAGCAGCGATGCGGGAATGAAACTCCACGGCAAGGCAAGGCGTACAGCGCGCGCTCCTGATTTAAGGGTCCCGGCGACTCCGCGTCATCACGCCGTGCCCTGCCCCCTGATCAGCCACAGCTGTGCCGGGTGCCGCTGGGGCTCCTGGACCTCGGCAAGCCGGTGGCACCATGCATCCGGGGCCCCCCGGTCACCACATGGGGCCCTGGATGTCACACTGTCACTGCGAACCCAACACCAGCTCTTAGCCAAAACTGGTAGAATACCCCCCGAAATAAAAGAGAAAACGTGACCACCCCCTGTAACAACAATAATGGAAAAATGTACGTATCTGCGTGCTGCCAAGCACTGCCCTCTAGTGCTGATATGGTAGAAGAAATATGGAGCGGTATCTGTAAAATAAATTACTTTATATTCAAAAAATTTTATTTTGCAAATGAAACATGGGGTACAGAAAAAAGAAAGAGGGAATATCATCTCACATGTATGGGAAGAACGTTACATTGTATTAATCATAGACGACTAGAATTAAACTTCTGTCTTAATTTGCTCTTCAGGGCGGCAACGATATCAGTTAGTCGCAAATCCATTTATCCATAATGTGAGGGGAAGAAAGGCAACCATAGATAACGGGGGGGGGGAAGCTGCCAGGATTAAGCCAACAGAACGAGTAATAGTTAGTTTAGAGTCACCTCCAGTGTCCACACACACCACCTCAACATCGGCACTCTACATCCAAATCCACCACTACAGTCCACACGCCTTATAAATTTTGTGTATATCCCACACGGCCCAAGGGTCTCTTTTAGGGGGTCGGTTCCCACTCAGCGCGGTAACCTTAACATCAAATCCTCTGTATTGATCGAGTAAAGTGGTGAGTTGGCGGATTGTTGGCACCTCCACCGTCCTCCACAATCTGGCAAGTAGCAGTAGTGTCGTAGAGACTATGATAAACATCATCTTGAGGTGTGGGCGGGGGAGGCGATGTATGCCCAGCAACACCACCTCCGGTCGATACGGAATAGGTTGCCCTAGCACCTCCGTAAGCAGAGCCGAAACATCTTTCCAGAGTGGCACCACTACAGGGCAGTACCACCATACGTGACCCATGGATCCCACTGACTGGGCACATCTCCAGCACTTGTCCGAGACCCTAGGGTCCATCCGGTGTAATCTATTAGGTGTGAGGTACCAGCCATACATTACTTTTCTCTGCGTTTCCACCAAGGTAGCACATCTGGTAGCACCCACCGCATACATGTGAGCTTGCGCCCACTGTGTAGGAGAAAATTTCTTCTCTATTACCCCCTCCCACGCCGCCTGGAATTTCCACCGTGATGCTGCGACCGGGGTGTTCAATAAGTTATAGAAATGCGTTATGGGTTTAGTAGAGGAAAGGGGGTCCAGACACATCAGCTCGGTAGTCGATAGCAGAGGCAATGTGGCTCTCAGCTTAGAGCTGATACCCCGGGAGGTCAAGTAAGAATGAATCTGCCTATAAATCAGAAATTGTGAGGTGGATAGCCCGTATTTCTGTTGTAATTGTTGGAAGGGCAGGATAGCGGCCGGCGTGAAGAGATGGTGCAAGTGAGTTATCCCACCTTGTATCCAAGATCCAAGGCGAGTGTGCGGCAGCAGATACCGGACCGCGGTCAGCGGCATTGCCATAGAGAGCCCAGAATAGGCCGCAAAAAGCGAGAAACATCTGTCCCATGTTTTCAGGTGTATCTCAGTGGACCTCAGCATGTGGGGTGTTTTAGGGCGGTTCTGAGGTGGGATCCACATCATATTCGTCAGGGCGTGTCCCGAGAGGTTTGCAGACTCGATAGCAAGCCACTGAGGCATGGGTGTATTGTGAAACAAAGCTGTGGAGGAAGCTAAAAGGGACGCCCAGTAATAATTATGGACACAGACCATCTTGAGACCCCCATCCCTATGTCGCAGGTATAACAGTTTTCGTGGCACTCTTGGGCGTTTATTTGCCCAAACATACCTCATAAACAAGGTTTGGAATTTAGCAAGATAGAGGCGAGGTACCTGAATTGGTAGGGAGCGAAAAATGTATAAGAGTTTCGGTAGCATCATCATCTTCACTGCCGCCATCCTCCCCAACCAAGAGATCTCCCGAGAACGCCACTGATGTAACGTGGAGCGTATCTCTTTAAATATCCTCTCGTGATTATGGACAAAGAGAGCGTCAACATCTGGGGTGATCCGAAGTCCCAGATATGTAATGTAAGAGGACCTCCAGTCAAAATCGTAGAGTCCCTGCAAGGCTCGTAGGTGCATCGGTGTCACATTTATTGGGAGTGCTTGAGTTTTTAGACTATTAACCAAATGGTATGATATTGCACTATATGATCTCAGTTCTTTTTGCAGGGCTGGAATCGATTCATCGGGATCGGTTAGTGTGAGAAGGACATCGTCCGCATATAAATTGAGTTTGTATTCCGTTGGGCCTATATTAATCCCTCTTATTTGATTATTTTGTTGGATGGCTTGAGCTAATGGCTCTAAAGCCATATTATATAGGAGGGGGGAGAGGGGGCAACCCTGGCGCGTGCCATTATTTATAACAAATTCGTCAGAGAGGAATCCGGAAGTAAGGACTCTGGCAGATGGGGAGGCATAAAGCGCCTGTATCGCTTCCAGAAAGTCCCCTGGTAAGCCAAACCTCTGTAAGACCAGTCGCAAGAAGAGCCAGCTGACCCTGTCAAAGGCCTTTTCAGCGTCCAACGACAGGATCAGACTAGGCCGTTCCCCTTGTTTCATCATGTGTATCAAATTGAGCAGTTTTTTAGTGCTATCAGGACCCTGCCTTCCACGAGTGAACCCCACTTGATCCTGCGCAACTAAGGTCGGTAAGACCCGCTGTAGTCTCTCCGCCAGAATCCTACTATAGAGCTTTATATCGACGTTTAAGAGAGAGATAGGTCTCAGGTTTGAGCAACAGTTCGGCGTTTTTCCAGGTTTTGGAAGTGTGACTATGTGAGCCCTCAGCATATCAGTTGGAAATTCCCCCTCCTCCCTCACCCTCTCATAGGTAGCTAACAGGTGAGGCAGCAACTGCAGGGAAAACGTGGAATAATAGAGGCCGGGAAACCCGTCCGGTCCGGGCGCCTTTTGGCTTGGTAACGATTTTATAGCTGAGGAGAGCTCCTCGTTGGTGATAGGAGAGGAGATGTGATCGGATTGCGCCGGAGTCAGTGTCGGGAGATGCAGCTTTTCTAAGTAGTTTGCGACTAGCGACTGCGTTGGATGTGTGAGCTTTGTATTCTCATCTAGATTATACAGGGCCTCGTAATAGCTGGCAAATTCATTCGCAATTTCCCTAGGATTATGTATCGGGCCGTGGGTTGACTTAAGAGACGTGATGCGCCCCTGTGCGCGCGGGGGTTTTAATCTACGGGCTAGTAGCCGTCCCGGTTTATTATTAAACGTATAGTATGTCGCTTTTAGCCTGTTTAATTTCCGAACATATGTGTCTGTCTCCAGGTCGCGCAGAAGGTGTAATTGCGTGTCAATTTTCGTAGCTAAGGTAGAGGATGGGGCAATTTTATTCTGCGCGTCTAAAGTGTGAAGGGTTGCTAGTATGTCCAGTCTACTCTTTTGATATTCACGTTTAAGCCGAGCCGACCATCACATACAAACATCTCTAATAACGGCTTTATGCGCCTGCCAAATAATCACCGGACTCATCCCTGGGGTACTGTTTTCACGAAAATAGTTTGTCAAGGCCTCCGTCACGTCAAGCGTCACCTGTTCTATCTTCAACAGCTCTTCGCGGAGACGCCAAGGCGGTCTAGAGCTTCCCTGATACACGTCTCCCAGTGTCAGCAGCACCGGCGCGTGGTCAGACCATGTGAGGGGGAGAATAGTACAGTCGAGTGTATAAGGGAGCACAGCGCCAGGTACAAAAAAGTAATCAATACGGGTGTACATTGGAGCGGAAACTATAGTCACGTGCAGTAGGGTTCAACAATCTCCATGTGTCATATAAGTCGAATTGGCCCAGTAGGTCTCGAAATTTTCGGAGAGAGCTCAAGTTATGTGGCCGTCTGTCTCCTCCAGACCGGTCCATGGACGGGTCAACACTCAAGTTGAGGTCCCCGCACACGATCAGGGCGCCAGTCAAGACCTCCTGTACCTTTTTTAATAAACGGGAGAAAAACTGTGTCTGAGAGATATTAGGGGCGTATACTGACACCAAGGTGTACGCTCTGGAGTTGATTGTGCAAACCAATATTATAAATCGGCCCCCCGGATCCTTGATAATGCGATGTGTTTCAAACTGAAGTCTGTTATGTATCAGTATCGTCACGCCCCTAGCCTTGGAACGGAAGGTGGAATGGAATTGTTTTTGATACTGGGGAAGTGTAAGACGGGGGTGGTCCAGGTGTCGAAAGTGTGTTTCCTGTATACAGGCCACATCAACATCCCGTGCACGAAGATCTCGATATAGGGAATGTCTCTTAACCGGAAGGTTAAGACCCTTCACATTATAGGTTATAATTTTCATGTAGGGAGTTACAAAAGATATGTGAGAGTATTTTACGGCCTATCAAAGCTGCAATCTCATCTATCACCAACATCATAGCATCATTAGGTGGGGAAAATCCTGGCAGGGAAAAGTAGATCAGATAACATAAAACAAGGAACTTCAAAGAAAAAACAAAGCACCGCCGAACGGTGAAACTATATACAAGGTGAGAGAAATAGGTCTCCAACGGGGTTTCCCAGCCGGGAAAACCCGAGCTCATCCTGGGATGAGGGAGACGGGGGTAACATGGTTGTCTACATGACAGCGATCTAGCGTCTTGTATTATCTCACCACACTTCAGTATCCGATGCCTGAGACTTTACATCAGTCGATGTTAGTAGTCCAGAGGGTAACGACATTAAGTCCAGAACTGCCGAGTATTTGAGTGTTCAGCGGACCTGCCAGTCCGAGTGAAGGCGGCGTAAATTTTTCTCTGTGCGTCGCGGTGTCCCAGCTGCTTTCAGTCCCCAGTTTTCCAATTTTTGTATGCCCTCATCCAAGGAGGACATCACGACAGTTTCTCCGTTGCGGGTGACTAATAACTTGGTGGGGTATCCCCAGCGGTAGGGCAGCTGTGCTGAGCGAAGAACTTCTGTAACGGGACGATAACTTCGTCTACGCTGCAAAGTGGCCTGGGAGAGGTCTGGAAACACCGCCAGGTGGTCATACTCAGGGCCTAGCGCACTTGAATTTCTCAGGGCCTTCAAGATCTCTTCACGCGGTTTAAAATAATGTAAACGTAAGAGTACATCGCAAGGTGCTTTTACAGGGGCAGAGGGGGGTTTCGGAAGCCTGTGGATTCGGTCCATAAGGAGGGAATCCGGTGTAGTGTCCGGCAGCAGGTGGAGAAAAAAATCCTGTACATACGTGTGTGATGCCCCGCGCCGCGGTCGGACCGCGGCCACGATGTTGGGACGCCTGGCAGACTCACCTGAGGTCCCTCGTGGCGTGTCGCTCCCTGGTTCCGGCCTGCAGCTCGAGGGAGGAGATCCAAGATGCGTCCCACGCTGTCTCCGCGATCCATCTGAGCGGAGGTCGGGCGCGCATGCGCGATCGTCCATCCTGGAACATGAAAACTCAGGTACTCTGGCGCCCTCTGCTGGTCAAGTTAAGGTACTGCATTCCACCTGCACTGAAGATCCTCGCATACCACCAATTAATCTGCCAAGCACTCAGGTATCTCAATTCCACCTGCGAGTCCCAGGTGAACGGTGTTCGTATGATTCCCTGAGCCCTATTTAAACCTGCCGCTTTCTCCAGCTCACTAACCAGGTTATACTGTGGTTCCACCACGTTACCCAGTGGTTCCCTTCGTGCTACGTTAAGGACATCCTGACTTCCGTTTCCTGCTTCCAAGGTGCCTGTCCTGCTTTCGCCCTGCTTCCAAGGTGCCAGTCCGACTTCCGTTCCTGCTTCCAAGGTGCCAGTCCTGCTTTCGCCCTGCTTCCAAGGTGCCAGTCCTGCTTTCGCCCTGCTTCCAAGGTGCCTGTCCTGCTTTCGCCCTGCTTCCAAGGTGCCAGTCCTGCTTTCGCCCTGCTTCCAAGGTGCCTGTCCTGCTTTCGCCCTGCTTCCAAGGTGCCAGTCCTGCTTCCGTTCCTGCTTCCAAAGTGCAAGTCCTGCTTCTGTTCCGGTTGCCACGGTACCAGCTTTACTTCCATTCCACACTTGCCATCACAGTGCCCGTTCCATTCCCAGGCTTGTCTCCACGACATCAGTACCGGACCCTGTCCTCAAATCCCTACGACTTTCCGTTCTGGACTTTTATTTCTGCCAAAGAAACCTTGCATTACGTTTATTCTGGACTTTCATTTCTGCCAAAGAAACCTTGCATTACGTTTATTCTGGACTTTCATTTCTGCCAAAGAAACCTTGCATTACGTGTATTCTGAACTTTATTTCCACCAAAGAAACTTGCATTACGTTTGTTCTGGACTTATATTTTGTTGCCTTCAGTAAAGCTCTATTAGTTATATTCCTTCTGGTCTCCTCTTTCGGCTTGCTATTGGGGTCCATACACCCAACACCACACAGGGGTTCAAGCCTCTGTCCTTACAACGTGTGCAGGGATCTTGCGGTTACGGACTCTGGCACCCCCCTCACCTTTAAATTGTGGCGCCGGGATCTGTCCTCTAGGTCTGACAATTTTAGTGCGTATTTTTCCATCTGCTCCTCCATTTCCTCAATCTTAGTCGCCATGTTATTGTGAGCGTCAGACGTTTCAGTCATCTTCTCCTCTAACCTGGAAGTTCTCTCGCCGATATCTCGAATGTCTTTGCGAATATCCGCTGATATGGTGTCCAACCGGGACATTAACGTGGTAGAGAGGTCCTGTATCATGCCCTCCATTCGGGCCGAGAAGGTTTCCAGGTCCGTCTCCACTCCAGGATGGTGGCAGTCGGGGGCCGAGGGTGAGTAGCCGGCGCCATCTTGTTTTCCCGTGCCATCCCTCCTTTTAGCCTGCTTTGGGGTAAAGAAATCGGCGCGCTCCGCCGTTTTTTTCGCTTTGGTGGTTGCCATTATGTGGTCCTCTGTCTAGGCTGTGTGTTAGTCAGCTTTCAGGTGAGATCCGCTTACTGTATCCGCTTTAAATCGCCGCTAGTAGACGGAGGAGAACTAACACGCGTCCGCCATGTTAGGTCGTCGGCCACGCCCCCTGTAAAATAAATTACAAAGACCAATGGTGCAGATCGCAGAAAAATTAATACATAAGCCCCTGCTTAAATTAAACTCACAAGATGTGAATAGTTAGTAGGCATGTATCAAATCTTTTGAATGTTACCCCTCCTGGACGAATGGGAAGATGTACAGGTCTCTTTGGCAATCAGCTCAATCAGCAGAAATATTTTGCCTTGGACTCCTTCCAAAAAACGCCACCGGGATCATCCAAAAAATTAAAGAAATATAAAGCGGGTGCTTAAGAAAAATGGATTTAATTATAACTAATAAACAAACATAATCCAACGCGTTTCGTCTCTATGAAAAACGAGACTTCATCAGGGAAATGTGTATGGAATGGAATAAAAAAGAGTCACACTTTATACAATTGAAAAACAATAAAAACACGCCTCAAATTAACACTTAAAAGGTAACAGCCTGAAACGATTGAAGTTGGGCAGTCCGACGTGCACCTCAACCTGAAGCGCATCGTAATCGGAACTTATTTCTCGCGGTTCATTTCTGGTCCTCGCCGGAAGTGACGTATCGCAGTAAAGATCCAATAGGAATTTGTTGGTCACCATTTTGAGAAGGTCAAAAACGATGCGCATTCTTGATACCGCTGCGCTCGCAAAGGGTCCACAGACAAATCCCTTCGTCCCCACAAATGGGACCATGATGACACCAGAAACAATAATCGGTCTCTAAAAACTCCTCTGCAACAAAATGAAAAATAATAATAATAATAATACTACGTGAATCAGTATCTCCACAATTGGGAAATACCAGCTAGACATATATAAGAACAAAAGCACAGTCAAAAACGTAATAGGAAACGGAATGAAGGACAACATGAAAAACATAAAAACAATTTCTCAGTGGAAGAAACTGGTATGAATGAAGGGTGGTGCTGTTAATGGCAATGGGATACACTAGAGACACTGGTGTATGTCCAAATCTGTGTTTAACCCCCCCTCCTTCCAAGTACCCATTCTAAAAATCCACTCTGTTTCTCTTAAAGTCAGGTCCGTGGGTAGTGGAACCCCTTCTAATATTACCCAGGTGTTCCAGAATACGGACCCGTAATGGTCGTGCCGTTTGGCCTATGTACTGAGAACCACATGGGCATTGAAGTAGATAGATAATCCCCTTACTGGAACAATTGATAAAGTGATTAATCTTATATGTCTTCCCTGTGTTACTACTTTTAAATTCGGTAATCTTCCTATCTTGGTTAGCCCAGGCCTTACATCTTCCACATTTATTATAACCCATAGGTTTTTTTGGAAAGAATGAATCATTATTAGTCACATTCTTATACGGCGGTAAAACACTAGGAGCTAGTTCATTTTTCAGATTTTGGACTTTTCTAAAGATTACTTGGGGCTTAGTGGGAATACGATATTTCAAATAATCATCTGATTGCAAAATATGCCAATGCTTATTAAGTATATTTTTAACTTGATGAGAGTGTGGATTAAATTGGGTGCTAAACGCAAAATTAAAACTGCTATCTGTGGCACCAATTCCCTCCTTCAGCAACATCTCCCTTTCTATACATCTCACTTCTTGTAAATCTCTCAACACTTTATTTTCCTCGTACCCTTTCTTTACGTACTTTTCTAGAATAATATTAGCTTGGATATCATACTGAGAGAGATTTGAGCAATTGCGTCTCAGTCTTTTAAATTGACCTTTGGGAATATTTTTTAAACAGTGGTCTGCATGAGCACTATTTACATCAATTGCCGAGTTAAAGTCCGTAGGTTTGAAAAAAGGTTTGGTCTCAAGTTTACCATTGTTGACAAAAATAGTTAAATCAAGGAAGTCTATTTCACTGGGATGGATGTTATAGGTGAATTTTAAATTGTGGTTGTTAGAACTGAAGGACTCTATCACAGTCTTTAGTGAATCCATAGGGCCATCCCAGATGACAAAAATATCATCTATGAAACGTTGCCAGAGGACAAGGCTGCCCCCAACCACCGGCCATACATGCTCCTTCTCCCAACTCTCCATGTATAAATTGGCGTAGCTGGGGGCAAACCTTGTCCCCATGGTAGTGCCACAACCTGAAGCGCATCGTAATCAGAACTTATTTCTCGCAGTTCATTTCTGGTCCTCGCCGGAAGTGACGTATCGCAGTAAAGATCCAATAGGAATTTGTTGGTCACCATTTTGAGAAGATCAAAAACGATGCGCATTCTTGATACCGCTGCACTCACAAAGGGTCCACAGACAAATCCCTTCGTCCCCACAAATGGGACCATGATGACACCAGAAACACTAATCGGTCTCTAGAAACTCCTCTGCAACAAAATGAAAAATAATAATAATAATAATACTACGTGAATCAGTATCTCCACAATTGGGAAATACCAGCTAGACATATATAAGAACAAAAGCGCAGTCAAAACGTAATAGGAAACGGAATGAAGGACAACATGAAAAACATAAAAACAATTTCTCAGTGGAAGAAACTGGTATGAATGAAGGGTGGTGCTGTTAATGGCAATGGGATACACTAGAGACACTGGTGTATGTCCAAATCTGTGTTTAACCCCCCCTCCTTCCAAGTACCCATTCTAAAAATCCACTCTGTTTCTCTTAAAATCAGGTCCTTGGAAGAATCACCTCCTCTCCAATTTTGAACCACCAGGTCTATACCAAAACACTTGAAACGATCAGCACTAAAAGCAGGGCAATTATTGCAATGGACGGGTACACCGTGGGTAGTGGAACCCCTTCTAATATTACCCAGGTGTTCCAGAATACGGACCCGTAATGGTCGTGCTGTTTGGCCTATGTACTGAGAACCACATGGGCATTGAAGTAGATAGATAACCCCCATACTGGAACAATTGATAAAGTGATTAATCTTATAATCATATACTTATACTGGGTGACAAAGGCACTTATCAGATTCTTGCACAGGACCCAAAAAAATAATTTTTGTTAGAATTGGCCCTTTTGCTGGATAAAGGAAAAGAAATAGGCATTTTAACGGAAGCGGAACACAAGTATTTATACAATGCTCAATGTGTTACTGCTCTTTTTTATTTTTTGCCTAAAATACATAAAAATCTATATCAACCACCAGGTAGACCCATCATAAGTGGCATTAATTCCCTTACAAGTAATGTCTCACAATATGTGGATATTTTTCTCCAACCTTCTGTTAGACAGATTAAATCTTTTCTTAAAGACACGGGTCATATTTTGCGTCTTTTAGAGAATATAGTGTGGAGAGATAATTTTTGTATGGCAACCATAGATGTGGTTTCTCTCTACACTTCTATTCCCCATAATAAAGGAGTAGAGGAAGTGATTAACATCCTGAAACTCAGTTCCGACTTTTCCGAGATACAGGTTGACTTCTTGGGAGATCTCAAGCTTTTTATTTTAACGCACAATTATTTTTGGTTTGAGAGGTCTTTTTACCTCCAGATTTGTGGCATTACGATGGGGACAAGGTTTGCCCCCAACTACACCAATTTATACATGGAGAGTTGGGAGAAGGAGCATGTATGGCCGGTGGTTGGGGGCAGCCTTGTCCTCTGGCAACGTTTCATAGATGATATTTTTGTCATCTGGGATGGCCCTATGGATTCACTAAAGACTGTGATAGAGTCCTTCAGTTCTAACAACCACAATTTAAAATTCACCTATAACATCCATCCCAGTGAAATAGACTTCCTTGATTTAACTATTTTTGTCAACAATGGTAAACTTGAGACCAAAACTTTTTTCAAACCTACGGACTGTAACTTGGCAATTGATGTAAATAGTGCTCATGCAGACCACTGTTTAAAAAATATTCCCAAAGGTCAATTTAAAAGACTGAGACGCAATTGCTCAAATCTCTCTCAGTATGATATCCAAGCTAATATTATTCTAGAAAAGTACGTAAAGAAAGGGTACGAGGAAAATAAAGTGTTGAGAGATTTACAAGAAGTGAGATGTATAGAAAGGGAGATGTTGCTGAAGGAGGGAATTGGTGCCACAGATAGCAGTTTTAATTTTGCGTTTAGTACCCAATTTAATCCACACTCTCATCAAGTTAAAAATATACTTAATAAGCATTGGCATATTTTGCAATCGGATGATTATTTGAAATATCGTATTCCCACTAAGCCCCAAGTAATCTTTAGAAAAGCCCAAAATCTGAAAAATGAACTAGCTCCTAGTGTTTTACCGCCGTATAAGAATGTGACTAATAATGATTCATTCTTTCCAAAAAAACCTATGGGTTATAATAAATGTGGAAGATGTAAGGCCTGCGCTAACCAAGATAGGAAGATTACGGAATTTAAAAGTAGTATCACAGGGAAGACATATAAGACTAATCACTTTATCAATTGTTCCAGTAAGGGGGTTATCTATCTACTTCAATGCCCATGTGGTTCTCAGTACATAGGCCAAACGGCACGACCATTACGGGTCCGTATTCTGGAACACCTGGGTAATATTAGAAGGGGTTCCACTACCCACGGTGTACCCGTCCATTGCAATAATTGCCCTGCTTTTAGTGCTGATCGTTTCAAGTGTTTTGGTATAGACCTGGTGGTTCAAAATTGGAGAGGAGGTGATTCTTCCAAGGATCTGATTTTAAAAGAAACAGAGTGGATTTTTAGAATGGGTACTTGGAAGGAGGGGGGGGTTAAACACAGATTTGGACATACACCAGTGTCTCTAGTGTATCCCATTGCCAATAACGGCACCACCCTTCATTCATACCAGTTTCTTCCACTGAGAAATTGTTTTTATGTTTTTCATGTTGTCCTTCATTCCGTTTCCTATTACGTTTTTGACTGCGCTTTTGTTCTTATATATGTCTAGCTGGTATTTCCCAATTGTGGAGATACTGATTCACGTAGTATTATTATTATTATTATTTTTCATTTTGTTGCAGAAGAGTTTCTAGAGACCGATTAGTGTTTCTGGTGTCATCATGGTCCCATTTGTGGGGACGAAGGGATTTGTCTGTGGACCCTTTGCGAGCGCAGCGGTATCAAGAATGCGCATCGTTTTTGACCTTTTCAAAATGGTGACCAACAAATTCCTATTGGATCTTTACTGCGATACGTCACTTCCGGCGAGGACCAGAAATGAACCGCGAGAAATAAGTTCCGATTACGATGCGCTTCAGGTTGAGGCGCACGTCGGACTGCCCAACTTCAATCGATTCCGGCTGTTACCTTTTTTTTTTTTTTTTTTTAAATTTAAAGTTTTTTATTTTGAAATAAGTCAGCATTACATCATACTGTAAAATAATGGATGACCTCGCAGGGCCAAACAAGAAGACATAACAAGCAACGGAAACCACACATGGCCAAAAAAGTGTCATCGTAAAAACAGCGAATCGAAAAAATCTAAGGATAGCAATATGTTAGCAGAAAACATCCCCTAGACGGGGGGTCTCATCAAGGTGGGAAATCAAACATATATAAATGCAGCCACTTAAGGCCGGCCAAGGTAACTACGGTCAGCTGGTCAAAAAACATGCGTCGCAAAGAAGGACAGGGCGGTAAAAATAAGTAAAAAGGCAGAAAGTACCATGTGCAGGCAAAAAAGCAAAAGCCCTATGCAATGCAGGCTGGGACTGATCAAAACAAATTACGAACCGTCCTGAAAGTCCAGGCACTAGGCCAAGCTAGAGACCAGGGACACGTAAGCATATAAGAGAAATGCAGGGGAGGGGGTGTAATTCAGTAAAGCTCAGACCTGGAGAGGTAGAGGGCATAGAAACCAGCCTTCAATCCGGTCGAGGGTCCGGAGGATCTGGTGAGAGGCCCGCAGCCGCAAGGTCAATCCAAGCTACCGCGGGATCCGTGATGGTATAGGGGACATTTGCGTGGGTCACCACCAAAGCTCCTGCCAGACCCCAGCGATATCGGACACCCTGTCGGCGAAGAACTGATGTCACTTCACGAAAACGCCTGCGGGCCATCAGGGTCTGGAATGGGAGATCATGATACAGGGCCAGAGTGGAGCCCTCAAAGCGTACGGGATCCCTCGCGCCCGGAGCAGACATAACCTTGACCTTGAAAGCCACTTCACGGAAGGCCACTACGACGTCTCGAGGAGCCCCAGGTGGGTTCGTCGCAGGTCTCCTGACCCGAAACACCGACCCAAGCATGTCAGGTGTGTCAGGGGGAAGCCCCGTGACCTGAAGCACAAGACGAGTCACGTAGGACGGCAGAGCGTCGGAGGTAATAGAGTCCGGGACACCCCTGACCCTGATGTTTCGGCGTCTGTGTCTCGTTTCAAGCATCTCCACAGAGCGTGTCAGAAGTTCGACTTGGTATCGCAAACCAGCAACCTGACCAGACAGGTGAGTTTGTTCCGTTGTCACAGCAGAAGTCGTCTCCTGTACCACCTTCACCTGAGCACGCATCGCCGCTATCTCCGTGCGGACCGCCGCCACCTCAGGCTGCCACACCTCACGTATCACCCGAAGCTCCTCCAAGATCCTGCGGAGATCCCCCTTCGTGGAGGGGAGATGGTCGTCCTCCTCCTGCACCTGTTGCTGTCGAAGTCCCGTCCCCACTGCAGACCGATGATCCGAGGTCACACTATTACTGGCGGAGGTAAGGGGAATCTCAGTCGGGTCCCCATCAAAAATATCCTCTGTGTCCGGCGTTGCCCCGGACGATGTCCGCATTGCTGATTTTCTCTTCTTCTGTGCCCGTTTCCTAGCAGCCGCCGAGAGGGGTCGGGAGTCAGACGCCGGTGACTGCGGGGCAAGCCAGGGCATCCCAGTAATACCCCCCTGAGGTTCATAGTCGCTGTCAGCCTCCGAGGAGCCATAGCCCGGGGGGAGGGAGGAAGAAGCAGTCAGTCCCGTAAAAGCGGACCCACCTCGCAAAACATCCCGAATGTCCCTCTGTCGGGGGGCCCGTCGCTGGGAACGACCGGTAGGCATGGTTCCGGAGATGCTGGGCTGGCACGAGGTCGCAGGGCGGTGAGGGAATCTCAATACGCCTCGAGTAGGCTTCCAAGATGGCCGCTGTGACTAGGCCCAAATCGCGCTGCCGGCAGCAATCTGTCCCCGGGCACGAAATTCAGGGCTAAATCAGGTACCTCAACTCTCCAGGATCCCTCTAGCCAACCGGGAAGCTCACAGGGCAGTGCAAACGGCGAAAAAAGCAATAAAATCCGTGGTAGACACAGAGCTCCTCCAAAATGCTGCTGCTCGCTTCCACAGCTAGCTCCGCCTCCCGGCTGTTACCTTTTAAGTGTTAATTTGAGGCGTGTTTTTATTGTTTTTCAATTGTATAAAGTGTGACTCTTTTTTATTCCATTCCATACACATTTCCCTGATGAAGTCTCGTTTTTCATAGAGACGAAACGCGTTGGATTATGTTTGTTTATTGGTTATAATTAAATCCATTTTTCTTAAGCACCCGCTTTATATTTCTTTCATTTTTTGGATGATCCCAGTGGCGTTTTTTGGAAGGAGTTGTCGGATATAATCTCTCCACGTGAATACAACACGTTTGTATATATTGGATTTATCAGCCAAGCCTCCAATATGTCTATATTGGACTTACTGGACCTACCTCGGCAGTCGCCTCCAATATATCAGGGATTATTATTTCATAAGAAACTTATACGAGACACAAATATCAATCGTTTATATCTCTTAGAAATTATCCTGAATTCTTTTAGTTGTCTGTGTTTTGCTTTAAAAAATACAATAATCAATAATCGGATAAAAATATATATATATTTATTACGTATACAAAAGAATTTCAAATTTCATATCATAAACAACAATTTATAAACCACACTCCATCAGCATATAAAAACTAGCTTCACAATATATGTATCTCCGGTTAGTAACTGCATATATGATTAATATCATTTATTTTCTCAGTTAGTAACTAATACACAAATGGTTAATAAACATTTCTGCTTAATACAACATGCAATTCCCAGCAAACAATGTTTAACCAGCCAGCTCTTATAGATATATATATATCTCTGCTACATGGATCAACAAAAGATGAGCTAATTTAATAAGTAATAAAAACTTATTTAGTGAATCCTCCCCTAATCTCGAGAATTAAACTTCTAATCTTTTGCTTTTTATTTTGTAGTTATATGATTCCTTGCTTATTAATTTTAATCACAGTAATTTCCAAATTCAATATATATATTGGTATCAATCTTGCAACATTTCTTTAGGAATAAATCCTTATATCCACTTCTTCATATTTCCATCTGCAGAATAGAATTACTTAGAATTTGGATTTTAACCTTATCCGAGAAGTCTCAGTCTACGTTGCAAAAATCTCTACAAATATATTTTTACATTAATTCCTTATTTCATACATTACCTGTCCAATTTGGATGTTGATGAGTGTGACGGAATGGAGTATCCGCCTGCGGTCCTGCTCTATCTGACCCCCTCTTTGGTGTTGCCAAGCCCGACTACCGAGTGGCACGGCACCCGGCGTCTCGAGCGGCTTGGGTAGAAGACCACATGGCGGTGGAGATCTGGAGAGTAGATGGGGCACCCACGGTGGAAATCCGCCCGACTACCGAGTGGCACGGCACTCGGCGTCTCGGGCAGCGGATCTACTGACCATTGAAAGGCTGGAGACGGTCTGCGTGGTGAACCGCGGTTCGGTAGAGTCTCCTTGAAGATGCGGGCACGGCGCTGAGTCGAGGTCCCAATTTGGGGTGGTTGCGGTATCCCGAGGTACCAATTCAAGGTGGCGCAACGGCGCGGCGAATCGAGGTTCTGCTGCGGAGTTAAAATGACCCGTTCCTGGGTAATGGTGAGATATAGCCAACGTAAAATGACAACACCAGGCAGAGCTGTATGTTTCAAACACTCAGATGATCTGAATCCTTTAATGAACAACGCCACTATTTATGCTCCAGTACAACAGTCATAATTTGCATACCCATACTAATTAGGAGCCTATCCATACAATGAGGTATGGCAGTTATTTACAATCAACATTCTTCACATTCTCTTAGCCTTCAGTCCACATAACATTTGTACATCTATTGTTCCAGCACATCAGATTAAACACACACTCTATCAGAGATCCCTTAAATTAAACATGTACTTAGATAATGGGGAAAATCCCTGACGCATAATTTACACAACAGCAAAGCTTGTTTACTGTTTTATACAAAGACACATTTACCTACAGGAATATAGTATTTTAAAACCAAAGCTATGTCATTTTTCACTAAACTAAATTAAACTAAAACCAAACGATGTAAAACATATTTAACACCACACAATATAAATGAACATAAGGTCTTCCCCAAAGCAACGGTCTATGTCTTTTGGGGTTTTCGCCATGGAAATAAAAGTCTTGGGGTTTGACGTGGGGAGCGCTACGTCAGTTCCATGACAATGAGTCTGCCTTGGAATTTTCTATGTGATACTTTGTTTTGGAATATGTGAAAATTATCGATATTAGATAATCAATGCATGTGAGTTAGAGATTTGGTGAGAATATTGATTGCCTCATGTCTTGGGATCTGAGTGCATGGCGATGTGAGTCTGATGTGAGTCTCCGTCTGATCTCCGACTTCTCAGAGTGTCATGTATAATGAATGTCTGAGCGCATGGTGATGTGAGTCTCTCCGCTGGAATCTCTGACTGACTTACCAAAAACTTTTTCCCGCTTATTATAGCCACACAGTTAATATTAATGATAATATAAATCATTATTTTTACTATCCTGTAGAGGGCAGTGTTGCACTTCTAATTTAATTCCAATTAATTCCCCAATTTCTTTTTCTCGGTCTTTATCTAGGGTCACAAGGTCAGACTTAGCTTAACAAAGACCTTGTCTCTTCCCAGTTAGACTGTCTCTGTCTGTCAAAATTATATTTATAGCTCTCCTCCCTTTTAGTTACTTAGAGCCCTCTCAGCTAAATTCTTTTCTGGTTACAGAATATTCTTCAGTAATTTCTTTTATTTATCAATTATACTTTCTACAATATTTATTGGAGTATATATTTCACTATTGTAATTATAATAAAATATACCTTGATTATAAACATATATTTTGTGAATATAATTTTATATTACAGAATATTTAACTCTTATTCCTATACCCAAAAGACAAAATCTCTTTTGTTTTAAAATTTAAAACAGACCAATAAATTTACTTATGACATGTCTTAGCATTATCTCACATTCATTCTAGGTTCCTTCATGTCTGGGATTTCTTAACCCAGGAATGAACTTTGTAAAAAAATCTTGTTCATTTCTAAACCTAGAGAATACTTTGAAAGAAAAACTGTCTTTAAAACAAAATGGCTACAGGCATCCATTTTAAATTCGCCTTTTCTGTGTAATATACCTGACAGAGTCCAAGGCAAAATATTTCTGCTGATTGAGCTCATTGCCAAAGAGACCTGTACATCTTCCCATTCGTCCAGGAGGGGTAACATTCAAAAGATCTGATACATGCCTACTAACTATTCACATCTTGTGAGTTTAATTTAAGCAGGGGCTTATTTATTAATTTTTCTGCGATCTGCACCATTGGGTTTTGTAATTTATTTTACAGATACCGCTCCATATTTCTTCAGAATACCCCCCGAAAACCTGTTTCTGGATCCGCCCCTGGTGACACCAACGCTCCCTCCACCACAATGGCAGACTTGCCCGTTTCTCCAGTCCTTCAAGAAGTCTCTGAAAACGCATTGCTATAGAGAAGCCTATCGGCTCACTCCATGATCCCCCACTGCACATTTCTTGCTCCATCTTCCCAATCAGTCCTCATGCAACACGCTAGTTCAAATAACCTATTTGCCCTCACTTAATGTGTCACCCCTCTCCTCTTAGATTGTAAGCTCTCGAGCAGGGTCCTCCCTCCTTCTGTTTTGTGTGTGTAACATATGTATATTTGTTATTCTGTTTCTCCCATTGTACAGCGCTAAGGAATTTGTTGGTGCATTATAATACAATACTAGTAACTGTAACTAATTCAACAAAAGGCAACAGATTCTGCCTCTTCTTTTGATTTGAGCGCCAAGAAAAACTGTTTTTCATCTTTCAAATTATTTTTTGTTTTCTTAGCCTCAAAACAAAAATTTAAATAGTAATTTTGGCATGTTTCTTTTTTGTTTGTTTGGGGGGGGGGTAGGGGCACTCCACATTTCTGTGCCTACAGGCTCCTGAGGTGCAAATCCGGCCCTGCATAGAGGTGGATTGTGATTTCTGTTGGGTCTATAGTGCCTCCACCCAGGCAGAATTCAGTCCAGTGTTCCCATGTCCCCCTATAAGGTATATGAGACCCTCTTGGTGTTTCTAGGCTTCCTAATATAAGTCTCAAATACCGACAATAATTAAATACGTTAAAATACTTCATAGAGGTGGATGGTAATCTCTGTTGTGTCTATAGAGCCTCCATCCAGGCAGAATTCAGACCAGTGTTCCCATGTCCCCCTATAAGGTATATGAGACCCTCTTGGTGTGTCTAGGCTTCCTAATATAAGTCTCAAATACCGACAATAATTAAATACGCTAAAATACGTCATAGAGGTGGATTGTGATTTCTGTTGGGTCTATAGTGCCTCCACCCAGGCAGAATTTAGTCCAGTGCTCCCATGTCCCCCTATAAGGTATATGAGACCCTCTTGGTTTGTATAGGCTTCCTAATATAAGTCTCAAATACCGACAATAATTAAATACGCTAAAATACTTCATAGAGGTGGATTCTGATTTCTGTTGGGTCTATACTGCCTCCACCCAGGCAGAATTCAGTCCAGTGTTCCCATGTCCCTCTATAAGGTATATGAGACCCTCTTGGTGTGTCTAGGCTTCCTAATATAAGTCTAAAATACTGACAATAATTAAATACGCTAAAATACTTCATAGAGGTGGATGGTAATCTCTGTTGTGTCTATAGTGCCTCCACCCAGGCAGAATTCAGCCCAGTGTTCCCATGTCCCCCTATAAGGTATATGAGACCCTCTTGGTGTGTCTAGGCTTCCTAATATAAGTCTCAAATACCGCCAATAATTAAATACGCTAAAATACTTCATAGAGGTGGGTTCTGATTTCTGTTGGGTCTATACTGCCTCCACCCAGGCAGAATTCAGTCCAGTGTTCCCATGTCCCTCTATAAGGTATATGAGACCCTCTTGGTGTGTCTAGGCTTCCTAATATAAGTCTAAAATACTGACAATAATTAAATACGCTAAAATACTTCATAGAGGTGGATGGTAATCTCTGTTGTGTCTATAGTGCCTCCACCCAGGCAGAATTCAGCCCAGTGTTCCCATGTCCCCCTATAAGGTATATGAGACCTGTGACGGAATGGCCGCCACAGGATTTATTTAGTTTAATTTCATTCTTATTTTGTTATATTTCGTTTACCCTTTATTTATGGAAACTAATTTCCTTTGTTAGATTTAATGTAAAACTGTTGCTAGACTTCTAATTAATCATGTTTTTCCCCTGCACCGATCCTGCTAGTTTATGCTCAGTTATATTGTGTGGTTTTAAATGTATTGTCAATTGCTCATTTTTAGTTTTAAATAGACTTATATTTCTTTAGTTAAATGTGGTTTTTAAAAACACTACCCGCCACTAGAGTCAAATGCTTTCCTTCCTATAGAATGTACAATAGGTTTGTGTATCTGTTTCCCTGGTTCTGAAAGGCTGGGAATCACATTGTCTCAGCCACCCACTATCTGATTCCCTTTACAATGGGTTATGTAAATCACTGTATGTGGTCACTGTGAGGTCAAGACTGCATCTGCATACAACCAGTGGACCCAAGTGATGACAGCAGGCTTCTTTCAGGTCCTCTCAATGGTCTTGGAACCAACCAATCAGAACCTGGGCTATGGCTAACCACTGTGCAGAATTCACTCCAGGGGTCTGGGGGCGGGCATGGGAGAGAACAATGGGACTGTACCATATAAAAGGACCGTGTATGTTCTGCTTTTCATTAAACATTCTGATTTACCTTCAAACCTGTACTGAGTCACGACTAGTATTTGGGGAGGGCATAATCACTGAAGAAGCCAGCTTTACTGAATCCTTTGCTTCCAGATCATCCAGGGACCGCTGCCAATCTCTCTCCCACCTTGCTAGCTCGCTACCCGGCTAAGCTCTCCAGCAAGACTCGGCGCCGCAGACGGAGCTACCCCTGCAGGGTAGCTGATCTGTTACATTGGTGGCAGCGGTGGGATCTCCGAGACCAGAGAAGCAGGGGGAAATATAGCCGCTGGCTTGACCCCGGTCTCGGGCACCACAGCCGCCGAGCGCCTGGAGCAGCACATCACCTGGGGAGATTCTGAGACCAGCCCAGCAGGGGCAAATACAGCCGCTGGCTTGACCCCGGTCTCAGACACCCGGGGATTCGAGAGATTGCTACACTGTCCTACAGCCGTTCACCCCGTATTGCTCAGCGCTACGATGGCTGGAAGCGCACGGTCCTCAAGGAACTTCTCAAGGAACTTCTCCAGGGATAAAGTGGTCAGCGGTAAGCCAAAGGCTGCCCTCACCAAGGACCTGATGGAGGACGAACAGGCAAGTCTGGCCCTCCACGAGGACTCAGAATCCACAGAATGGCTCCGGGAGGTACAATGGAAGCTGGCCCTGTTCGGAGCCAACCCCCCGGTGGAGGTGATCGCTATCATTTTGGCAGGGGTCAATCAGCTCAGAGTGACCGAGTTGCGGTACCAGCTCGGGGAATCTACAGCGTCCCAGGAGATACTCCCTGCAGTCGTGGAAGAGGAGTTCTGGGACCAAGGAATGGAAGCGCCTGACCAGCACAGTGTTCCAGGTTTCGGCCAGGAGGTGTTGTGGCATAATGACTCGGCACGGCAGAAGCTCTGGAGGGACGTCCGACAGCTTGAACAGGACTACCTGGGAAAGATTCTTCCTACCGTGGGTGAGAAATACTGGAGACTGTGGGACCTGCGGGTGCCATTCCTAGGAGTGCAACCCCAGGTAGAAAGACTGTCCCAACTGGAGAACCTGATCCAGACGGAGCTATGGCTGGAGGACGGGTACCGGGCACTGGAATGGTATACTGCCAACCTGTGTCCAAAGTTGGAGAGGAAAGATCCTACAGAGGGCTATGACTACGGCGGCCCGGGATTAATATTTGACGCTCTCCAGGACGACCCCTCCTTTGGCAGTACAGCTAAACTGAGATGGGAAGAGATACGGGACTTTCGGGAATGTGAGCACCTTGACGACCTCGGGCTGAGCAGTGATCTGGACTGGCTAGCCACCCAAGAGTGGGAGCTGGAGCAGGGATACAGGAGATTGTTTGAGGACGCTCCCCCGCTCGCTCTTACCCCGATGGACATGGCAGAAGAGCTGCCAACAGAACCCAGTGGTGCCAACCTACTTTCAGGATCTTCTGCTGGTTCGGAGCACCAGGGTTAGGAGGCAGTCGGCCCCTCTCCCCAGCTGCAGAATGCATCCCGGGCCTCAACTGTTACAGAGGAGGTGACTATCCTGCAGCCGCAGCGCAGCATGTCGTCCGGGGAAAAGACAGAGGACTCAGCAAGTACCGTTCCTGCAGAACCTGCAGCGGAACAGAGTGACGAAGTGCTTCGGACACCTACCAAGGTCAGTGTAAGTGCACCGGTGGATGGGACTGCGGTCTCCACCAACGAGAGCTGTCAGGACAGCGGTCCACTGTGGAAAGAGGAGAACTGGAAGACAATGGGTGAGATTGAGGCCCACCCAGGCAGATGGCCAGAGGGCTCACCAGGAGACCCAGAGTCCCAATGGAGTGCTCCTGCTCAGGGATGGGTGGAGGAGCTAGCGACAATGTCATGGCCTGCCAAGGAAGAGGCTGCGGTCCTTTCCACGGAGCCCAGGAGATGTGGGGCAGTTTGCCCAGATTCACTGCTTGCATCAGCAGGCACTTCAGCGCGTGAAGAGGACAATTTATGTACGGGGGAGCGGTTCCCCAACCCAGCAGCAGAGCTGGCATTGGGACAGAGCTCGGCCACCCTCTGCCCCCAGCTAGAGGTTCCAGAAACCGGGGAGAATATCGGGTGCCAGACGAGGGAGGGGGAGACTCAGGCCCCCCCGTGCCAATTGCTGGCGTACCCGGCAGGGAATCCCGAACCCCAACCAAGAAGCGCTCCTACCCAAGTATGGATAGAGGAGCGGGGGACAGCAGACATGCTGCGGCCCGCTGTGAAAGAGGCTACGGTCCATTCCACGGTGCCCAAGAAGTGCAGGTCAGCTAGCCCGGGGCCCTGGCTGGTGGCGTCAGGGATCAAGGATAGCCATTCATACATGGGGGAGCGG
Source organism: Leptobrachium leishanense (assembly GCA_009667805.1). NCBI lineage: Eukaryota > Metazoa > Chordata > Amphibia > Anura > Megophryidae > Leptobrachium > Leptobrachium leishanense. Next base: position 86,010 of record RXON01003594.1, read on the forward strand.
CCCCCCACTTCAGCGGAAAAACTGTCTCCGCGGCAGAGGACCGCTAACCTCTACCCCTGCCCTGCCACCGCAGAACTTGAGGATAAAGAGGAGAACTACCTTCTCACCGAGGAGCCCCAGGGACTGACAATCCGCTCCTCTCCTGAACTACAGACCAAGCTCCTGGCCTCCACTGCTACGCAGGAGGCAGAGAGCCTACAACTCCAGCACAGCATGCCATCTGGGCCGGAGAAAGCATCAGACTGGGCAAGTACAGTTCATCAGGGGCTATCAGCAGAACGCAGTGCCTGTGATGGTGCGCCGCATTACGAGTTCCAGGGTGGGGAGTCAGTCGGTCTCCTTCCACCACAGCAGCGGCTACCCCAGGTAGAGAGTACTGGCGGTACCTCTCCCCAGCGACAGGTAATAATCCCGGAAGGGGAGATGGCAGGTCTCGCTCCCCAACGTTTTGCGCACCAACGTGAGGGTGGAGGTGTCCCCTGTGCCAAGCAACGACATGCTGCTGCTCCCGTTCCCCAGGATGTGGGAGACTCCCATTGTGGAATTGTTGATGGTGCTGGGATTTGCAACTGGGTGACCCCGAGACGCTGGGCAGATGGCCTAGATCCACAACCACTTTTTCTGGAGACACCGGTCACCCCATCTCCCACCCAGCTTCTGACCAAGGCACCAGGAAAGGGTGCTATCGGCCCGTTTTTCCTGCGGCTGACTGTGGCACCAGGAGAAGGTACAGGCGGTATCCCTCCCCAGCGGGTCATGGCCCCAGGAAATGGTGCCAGCAAGGCTGCCCACCAGCGAGGGGCTAGGAGACCAGGAGGAGAAAAAGCCCTCAACGTCCCACCCGGGCCAGTTGTTTCCCCATGGCAGGGTACTAGCCCCGGGTGTCTGTATGGTCCGTCGGACACCGGTCCAGACCAAGGGGGCAGTTGAAGAAGCCCAGGGGCCAGCCTCCTCCCTACGGACTATGGACTGAAAGACTATCGGGGGTTGGCAAAGCATTGCCCCAGCAACCCAAACGTGAGACTGTTTAAAGACACTTGCACCTGGACATCCCCAGGCGGACCCGTAGAGGGTCTCACCGGGTCTGCCATCATGGGACTGGGTGAGCTTTGTGACGGAACATCCGCCACAGGATTTATTTAGTTTAATTTCATTCTTATTTTGTTATATTTAGTTTACCCTTTATTTATGGAAACTAATTTCCTTTGTTAGATTTAATGTAAAACTGTTGCTAGACTTCTAATTAATCATGTTTTTCCCCTGCACCGATCCTGCTAGTTTATGCTCAGTTATATTGTGTGGTTTTAAATGTATTGTCAATTGCTCATTTTTAGTTTTAAATAGACTTATATTTCTTTAGTTAAATGTGGTTTTTAAAAACACTACCCGCCACTAGAGTCAAATGCTTTCCTTCGTATAGAATGTACAATAGGTTTGTGTAATTTGTGGATTATGCAAAGGTACTTTCTCTTTGTTTATCTGTTATCTGTTTACCTGTTCTGAAAGGCTGGGAGTCACATTGTCTCAGCCACCCACTATCTGATTCCCTTTACAATGGGTTATGTAAATCACTGTATGTGGTCACTGTTAGGTCAAGACTGCATCTGCATACAACCAGTGGACCCAAGTGAAGACTGCAGGCTTCTTTCAGGTCCTCTCAATGGTCTTGGAACCAACCAATCAGAACCTGGGCTATGGCTAGCCACTGTGCAGAATTCACTCCAGGGGTCTGGGGGCGGGCATGGGAGAGAACAATGGGACTGTACCATATAAAAGGGCCGTGTACGTTCTGCTTTTCATTAAACATTCTGATTTACCTTCAAACCTGTACTGAGCCACGACTAGTATTTGGGGAGGGCATAATCACTGAAGAAGCCAGCTTTACTGAATCCGTCACTTCCAGATCATCCAGGGACCGCTGCCAATCTCTCTCCCACCTTGCTAGCTCGCTACCCGGCTAAGCTCTCCAGCAAGACACGGCGCCGCAGACGGAGCTACCCCTGCAGGGTAGCTGATCTGTTACAAGACCCTCTTGGTGTATCTAGGCTTCCTAATATAAGTCTCAAATACGGGCAATAATTAAATACGCTAAAATACTTCATAGCGGTGGATGGTAATCTCTGTTGTGTCTATAGTGCCTCCACCCAGGCAGAATTCAGCCCAGTATTCCCATGTCCCCCTATAAGGTATATGAGACCCTCTTGGTGTATCTACGCTTCCTAATATAAGTCTAAAATACTGACAATAATTAAATACGCTAAAATACTTCATAGAGGTGGATGGTAATCTCTGTTGGGTCTATAGTGCCTCCACCCAGGCAGAATTCAACCCAGTGTTCCCATGTCCCCCTATAAGATATATGAGACCCTATTGGTGTGTCTAGGCTTCCTAATATAAGTCTCAAATACCGACAATAATTAACCCATTAAGGACCACTGACATACATGATCTGGGGAATTTTCCTCAGGATGTACTAAGGACTTATGGTCCTTTTAACTTCCCCTTCCTCACTATACTCCCCTCTCTGACCAGGCTCCCACGATGGTCTGGCATGCTTGAAGCCTGCCCCATGTATTTATGGGGCCCGGCCGTGGTGATGACGTCATCGCTAGGCGCCCCCCCCCCAGCTCCTGCATTGTTAAATGTGAAACAAACAGCTCCACATAGAAAAGAAAGAGTGGCAGCGCTGATGAGGGCACAGTCTGCCCTTTTCAGTGGTGGCTCTCTTTAACCCCTTAGGTGCCGAATTGTTATTCGAACTCGGAAGTGGCTGACATCTTGGATGTCAGCCAAGCCTCCGAGTCATCGCCCCACCCACTGACGTCGCCGCCGTATGTGCATTTACATTAGTCGGCCAGTTAACCCACTAGCTGCCAAGTGGTGCTAGGGGGATCCTTTGGATCTCCCAATCCGAAGCAGCAAAAAAAATAAAAAATTTGAGTATAATAAAATAGGACTTTAATTGACGTTTAAACATGATGAGCATAAAACAGTCAAAATGAGCTCAGCGCACAGAGTTGAAATGGCTCAGCAGTGAAGGGGGTCAAAAGGAAAAACATGTAAAAATTGTGTTTTTCTAATCTCAGGACAATTTTGATAATTTTTTTGATTTTGAATTTTTTTTTTGGGGATTAAATTTTGAAAAAGTGTGGGTTATCCATTTTTTTCATCATATTTCTTAAATTTTATTTAAAGTAAATTATTCGATATGATACACAAACGGTGCAGAAACGTAAAAAACAGCAGTGGGCATTTATGGACAGACAATCGTAAAACCACCTGGTCGCTAAGGGGTTAAATACGCCAAAATACTTCATAGAAATGTATGGTAATCTCAGTTGTGCAGGGAAAGCCTAACAGTATCTTTTTTTTCAAACTGTCTGCAAATACTTAAATTTGCAACATTGTGTTTACCAACATTTGTTGCAAGGTGTTCAGCAGTGGCTGGAATTTAAAACGCTTGATTCTTCCATAGGGAATTAAAGACGCTAAAATAAGAGATTACCATATTCCCTATTTAAATTTCTGTGAATCATAGTTCTGCCAAAGATGGCTGCCAGAGAACAAGATGGTGGCTAATTTCTGGCCTAGTGCTATCTCAAGACGACACCAGTAAACCCTGAATACATGGAGGAGCCCATGAAAGAGGGACCTTAGGAGAGAAGAGGGCCAGGCATTTGGACCAAAAAGGACTGTCCCTTCTACACAGGGTCAAAAGGAGAAGTTTGTAAATTGTGAGGCTAATATGGGCAGCACGTGAGGTTTTATGGACACTGAGGCTAGTCTATACGTGTTTGCTTTGCAATCATCTACATCCGTCATTACGACATCATATTACTACTGCTGCTAGGCAACACACGGCAGCCAACGCGAGACCGAGGCTTGGAACGCAACGCCAGGAACTTCCTGCATTCTCTGCGAGGCATTTCCGGTCGGCGCTGTACCCCTGGCATGGTGGGTCGTTGTAGCGCTCGGCGGTTTCCATGCAGCCTTAACTAGTCGCGATACAGGTGAATATCGTGCGCCTCTTTCGGCTTTATACGTGGCTTCGGCGCTACTTTCGGGATGCTTCTGGTTGCAGAGCGGCACTGCTCATAGTGCAGGTAGGTTCCTCCGGTGTGTCACCAGGTGGCGCTGCCGTTATGTGTGCTCTGCAAATCCTAAACCCTGCCTGCTTTTACATGTTCATTCGCTCACTGCTCCTCCATGCACTCCTCCTCCATTTTACTTTTCTGGTGTATTTTAATATATTTTTTTTTGTTTCCTGGTAAAAGCAAGCCAAACTCCAAGTATGCAAATAGGTTGCGAGTCAGGATCCTGCTGATCGTGCGCTGGTACGGAACGAAACGGTGGCACTGTTTTGTGATAAGGGGGTGGGTTGGTTGGTACAGCAAAACCGTTGAACCAGTGGTTTTATTATTATTAAGCGCCAACACATTCTGCAGCGCTGTACAAGGTGTAATGGGTAAAGACGGAACAATTCTACAATTGTTCCAATACTATTATATCGCTAGAAAAAGTGCAGAGACGGGCAACTAAATTAATAAGGGGAATGGAAGGGTTAAGTTATGAGGCAAGATTAACAAGCTTAAACCTGTTTAGTTTAGAGAAACGGCACCTTAGAGGGGATCTGATAACCTTATATAAATATATACGGGGCCATTATCAACCATTGTCTGATAACCTATTCATTAACAGGTCTATACATAGGACACGAGGTCATCCATTTAGACTGGAAGAAAGAAAATTTAGCTTAAAGCATAGGAAGGGTTATTTTACGGTGAGAACAATAAAGCTGTGGAATTCTCTGCCTGTTGAGGTGGTTGGGTCAGAGTCTGTACAGACTTTTAAAAAACGACTGGATGACTTCCTGCAGACACAGAATATTAAGGATTATAATATTTAATATGTGGGTAAAAGCTTCTTGATCCAAGGAGAAATCTGACTGCCATTCGGGGGTCAAGAAGGAATTTTTTCCCAGTTTGTTGCATATTGGCGAGCATTTCAGACTGGGTTTTTTGCCTTCTTTTGGATCAACAGCAGTAGGTTATGTGGGAGAGGCTGAACCCGATGGACGCATGTCTTTTTTCAGCCTATATAACTATGTAACAATACATACAGGAGACTGGTCAGTATTACTGCCAGCAGATTCATGAGGATATGAGGACCACCCCCCCTATTCCTGTGGGAATTTACGATCTAGATGGTGAGGGGATTAGCAATGGTCTGCACAACAGTGTTGCCAGATCGGGCATGTTTTCCTGGATAAATATAATTTATGCTGATGGGCAGTGCATGATAAATGCCACCCAGCAGCAGCCGTTGTTCACAGCGCTCCCTGTAAAATACAAGGATATATGTTTATATACCACACATACTCACAAAACCAGGGAAGGTAGCACTCAACCAATACAGACATTTATGAGGGCTCTGCTGAGACCAAAAAACACACATGGATCAGAGCAGTCCGCCATAGTCTCACAGATTTTAAATTCCTGAAGTACTATTAAAGTGATGGGTGTTTGGTCAGAAAATATGATCATATGTTGCTAAATCAGCAATCACTGCCTCTGCACCCCATCTTTTAGCAGGCCTATACTATGCAAACTCAGTGGCTGCCGTTACGGGATGAACCCACTTGCACCTGATATATCCTTCAGGGGCTCACTGAAATTTAAAGGTCGCGTACAATCCTGCAATGGAGCACCTGTAGCAGGGAGGGCTGCTTACATGAAGAGGACTAACCACCCTTATTGGTAACATACAAACCAGGCAAGATAGCACCCGACCTCTACAAGCATTTAGAAGGGCATTTAAGCGCTCTGCAAAACATGGGGGGTGTGTGTGTGTATATATATATATATATATATATATATATATATTAGTGTGTATGTATGTATGTTGGCACTCAGTCAAAATAAAATAAAATCAAAAGTTTTATTTAAAATAGGTCCGTTTTGGCCCACACAGGAGCCATTTTCAAGGTCCTGGTTTCCAGGACCTTGAAAATGGCTCCTATTTTAAATATGATTTAAATAAAACTTTTGATTTTTATTTTATTTTGACGGAGGCCGCCATCATTCTCTTTTCTATATTCTCTCTGGCGAAGCACCAATATACAGACAACATTGGATACTGGAAGGTGTTGCAGGACTATTGGTGAAATATATATATATATATATATATATATATATCTCCAAGATAATAAACAAAACAATGGTGAGCGCCCACAGTATCTACCACCACTGGAATTCCAAGCTAGACCAGCAGGTTGATGGTTTCCCCCAAACCAAGAAAGAATAGAAATGGATACATATCTGGTCAGCGCGAAATTCAACGCTAAGGAGTTCAGATGGCTCTCAAGATAGCATCAACATGGATACATATCAAAAACAAAGCAGAAGACAAAATACATTAGTGTAGTATGTCTCATACAATATGTAGAATATAATATCTTATCCTAGGTCCACTCACAAAGCAGGAGCCATAACACTGGCTTTGAGCAGATAAACGCCTCTGTTTCTTTTCTGGAATCTTCTCCGGTAACCCACACCTTTTTAGTAGCGGAAATTCTTCACAGTAGTTGATATACAGGGAGGTGAAAAACAGAAAATCTCTTTGTGTATAACTGGTGTTGTTAGAATGAAAATTATATCATAGCAATTAGCAACTCACATTTGTTGGAGCTTATCCAAACTCGAGGTAAGTTGCACATAGATCTTGTTGCTGGTCAAATCCAATGAGAAAAAAACACTTGGCATGCAGGAACTGGTTCTTTAAAAATTTATTAAAAGAAAGATGAAAACAAATATAAAGACTAGACTTGTGTCCACAACGCATTTCGCCGCCAACACGTGGCTTCATCCGCTGGTTTACAGGCCAGAACTTCAATACGTGCTTATATATTAGACTAAATTAAAACAAATGTCCCCACATGTACTTAATTGGTGGTCAGCGTGCGTTCCGCGCCTCCTTTTCAGGTATCTGTGTGTTGTCCAGGGCGACGCCATCTTGCGCAAGCGCACTGGGAGCTTCTGCATTTCACAGTGCGTTCCATCGGATCGTATTAGTATACTTCCGGTATTGCGGTTCTGTGTGTTTCCTACGATTCGCATGATCGAACAGTCATTCATAGCAAGACAGGTCAAAAACTGAATGTCTCCTTTTTTTTTCATATAAGAAATTTATTGTTTCCACAAAATATAATACAGTACAAAACGGAGCTGAGTTTTCTTCACATATTGCCATCTATACATACAGCTGTTACATCAATAGTTAAACCAGTATAAGTCATAGTAGTTAGATGTTACAGAACCGTTCAGCAATCAAAGCTTGAAAAAGGAGTTCTAGAAACTGTCATTATGGGGGAAGGGGACTCAGGAGAGAAAATAAAAACATAACCGAACTGAAAAAAAGGGAAGGAAAATAAAACAGGGGGGGAAGAGTCTACCGGGTTGTCATCGTGGGAAGTGCCAAGAGCAATCTCAAAATATCTGTTCAAGGATCTCCGAAACATATCAAATACTTAAATGTTCAAATATACATCCCAAATATGCCAGTGATTTCGGGTCGAGAATGGAATTCCCGCTATTGAGTCGGCAAGAGCGTCCAGTGACCTGACTTCTCCCACTCTGCTTTTAAGGTCATTCATAGTTGGGAGGGAGGGGGAGCGCCAGTGAGATGCAATGAGGGTATAGGCAGAGGTAAGGATGTGTGCTACTAATTTACGTTGGGTCGTTGACATCCCTTTCGGGAATATCTGAAGTAAAAGAATTTGTGGGTCAGGGCTGAGGGCTGTACCTAAGAATTTATTCAGGAACACCACTATATCCTGCCAGAATATTTGCAAAGGAGGACATTGCCACCACATATGAACAAAGGATCCACGTGTAGCGGAGCACCGCCAACAAGTTGAATTTCCTGAAGTCGAAAAATGGCTAAGTTTGTCAGGAGTTAAATACCATCGATACAACAGTTTTTTCCTCGCTTCATGTAAAGATGCACTCTTGAATTTACCCCTATCTCCCCGAAAGGATTCAGCCCACTGTTCGGGGGAAATCGTAGTATTTAAGTCTCTCTCCCACATCACCTGAAACCTACATTTCTGTACAGGGTCCGAGGTAGTCATCAGTTTATAACAGAGTGAGAGTAGTCTAGCAGGCGTATATGGAGAGACACAGTATGTTTCAAATGGGGACAAGGCTGGCCGTGTCAATCTGTCTGAGCCAGTCATATCATATTTAGCCAATAACGTTTTAACCTGTAGATAAGAGAATTGAAGAGGTCGAGCAATATTGTACCGTTCAGACAGGGCAGCATATGGCATGAATCCCCTCGGGGAGTAAAAGTCCACCAATCTGGACAGGCCATGAGCTGTCCAATGGCGGGCATCAAAGTTGGGGATTTTGTGGGTCAAGGCTGTTATTGGCGTCGCTAAGTGCAAAGGGTGATAATGGCATAATTGTCCTCTCATGGCATCCCATGTTCTGATAAGGAGAGTGATCAGGGGCAATAAATCGTGCAGTCGGGGGCGAATATGTTTCGGTAGCCAGATTATGTCGGCCAGTTTAAATGGAGAAATCGCCTGGAAGATGGGCAGGGTCCACTGAGGGACAGGGGACACCGCCAAAGCCGAGCTCAATAACGCCATAAGGGCTGCTTTGTGGTATAGCAAGAGATTTGGAAGGCCCAGTCCTCCCTGTACCACCGAAGTAGATAACACTCGGAAGCCAACCCGTGGCCTCCGCCTCCGCCATACGAACTGATTTATTGCGGTTTGTAGAGTTTTAACAAAAGTCGGATGGGGAGACACCGGCAAAGCTCTAAATAAATATAACAGTTTAGGGAGAATTGACATTTTAATAACCGCTATCCTCCCCAGCCAGGAAAATTCAAAACGTGCCCATCTCCAACATAACTCTTTGATCGTGGACAGCATAGCGCCATAGTTCAGTCTATAAAGGGTAGGGCGTGAGAAGGAGATTTTAATCCCTAGATATGTTAAATAAACTGCTCTCCAGTCGTATTTATAGGTGGTTCGTAAATAAGTAAGGTCAGTAGGTGAAAGGTGAGTGCCGAGGGCCTGCGTTTTTGCTACGTTAATTTGGTGATAGGAGACTTTCCCATATTGATTGAGCAAATGATGGAGCTGGGGAATAGATTTAACTGGGTCAGTCAGGGTAAGAAGGATATCATCCGCAAAAAGACTAATCCTACTCTCCGTGGGGCCGATGTGGACGCCCGTGATCTCAGAGTCCGCCCGAATCGCTTGTGCTAGCGGTTCCAGGGCTAAAGCGTATAAAAGTGGGGATAACGGGCATCCCTGTCGGGTACCGTTTGTAATGGTAATAGTGTCAGAGAGAAACCCAGCATTCAATACTTGCGCTGTTGGAGAGGAATATAATGTGAAGACTGCCTCAATAAAAGGAAGAGGGAAATTAAACTTCAAGAGGACATGTCGCAGGAAGAGCCAACTGAGCCTGTCAAATGCCTTCTCTGCATCTAAAGAGAGGAGAAGGCAAGGTGTCGTGTCCCGACCCACTCCATCTATAATATTTAGAAGTCTAACTGTGTTGTCCGTTCCCTGGCGCCCCTGAATAAATCCTACCTGGTCGTCTGCCACTAATTTCGGAAGCAAAGGTGCCACTCTATTCGCCAAGATTTTTGCATAAATCTTAATGTCCACGTTCAATAAGGAAATAGGGCGGTAGTTAGAGCAAAGTGTGGGGTCTTTGCCAGGCTTGGGTATGGTGACTATAGAAGCTTTAAGAAGTTCAGGGGGGGCCGTACCTGAGTCAAAGAGGTGGTTAAATAGCGCAAGCATATGTGGGTTGAGTTGTTCTGCAAATGTCGCATAGTATTTAGCGGTAAAACCATCTGGGCCAGGGGACTTCCCAGGGGGTAGGGAGGATAGAACCCTTCTCAGTTCCTCATGGGAGATCGGGGTAGTTAACTTATCCTGACAGGTTGGCGAAAGCTGGGGCAGGGCAAGAGAGGTTAGATAGGAGAAAACTTCCGTTAAGGAAGGTTGGTGTGTTGCCCCGTCTAGGTGGAGATTATATAATTGGGCATAATACTCCGCAAATCGGTTAGCTATTTGCTGTGGTTGTGCCACAAATCCCGCGGATGCCGTTTTAAGTTTTGCAATTTTAGTTCGTGTTAAGCGTCACTTTAGTTTATTAGCCATTAGTTTACCCGTCTTGTTGCTATATAGGTAGAATTTAGCGTTAAGTCGACGTGCTCTCCATATATATTCTTTTTTATGTATGTCACTGAGTCGGGACATGAGGGAGCGGAGTTGTTCCGCCAATAGCGGGGTAGGGTGGAGTTTATGTTGAGAAGACACTCTGTCCAATTCTTTTAACAGGTCTAATTTCTGGGCTTGATTGGCTTTTTTTATTCTTGAGCCCCATTTAACAAGGACGCCTCTGATAACTGCCTTATGGGCCTGCCACAAAGTTGTTGGAGAGGTATCAGGTAGTGAATTTTCTTTGAAATAATTTAAAACCGCTTCTTTAATTTCAGGACCTGCTTCTGGGTGAGCCAGTAGGGATTCATTTAATCTCCAAGGGGATTTACCGTATGAGGCGTAATTATCCGACAGCGTCAATAACATGGGAGCGTGGTCCGACCAAGAGATTTTCCCAATCTCGCAGTCAAGCACCAGTGCCAATGTGGAGTTGTGCACGAAAACATAATCAATTCTAGAAAACGTATGATGAGTTAAAGAGTAGTAGGAATAGTCAGTTTCATTAGGATGAAGTAGGCACCATGCGTCATGTAGGTGGCACTCAGATAGTAAGTGAAGGGAGGGTCCATTCGGCTGTCTAAGGGAACCGGTTCTCCCTATGTCAAAGGAAAGATTAAAATCGCCGCAAATGATTATTTGGCCCATTTGAGACTGGGAGAGCTTATCTAAGACGTGTTTCAAAAAAGGCCGCTGGCCAGTGTTCGGACAGTATATATTTGCGATGGTATAGAGAACATGATTGATGGAGCATATCAGTATCAAAAACCTTCCCTTAACATCTCTAACCATTTTATGGAGTTCGAACGTCACCCTGTTATGTATCAAAATAGAAACCCCTTTTGCTTTAGTTGGAGCGGTAGCATGGTATTGTGTGGTGTAATTGGGGAGGAATAAATTAGGATGTGAAAGCCTGCGGAAGTGTGTCTCCTGTAAGCAGACAAAGTCAGGGTTTTGTCTACGCAGCTCAGCATACAATGCATGTCGTTTGTGGGGCATATTCAGACCTTTCACATTATGAGAATACATTTTCATATTATACTAAACAGCAATAACGGAAATATATAAAACGCCGTGAGATATACTATACCCCAACAGGGGAATCTCGATGAAGAGACAAGTCCCAGCACTCGCATTTTGGAATACAATGATGACATTGAGGGTCCGGTAGACTCAAAAAAAAGAAAAGGGGTAACTAAAAGTAAAAATAAGGAAAAAAGAACCAAAAAAAGAAAAAAAGTCCAGATCAGAGTCCTGGAAACAACTATGTACAAACAGTATCTCACATCCTTCTCGACCACCGCGAAAAGCCAAGCGGGGTCAACTCCAATCCTTGGAGGAAGGCTTCCGGGGGGGGGTGCGATGCAGACACCCAGTACCAACTCGAATAAAGAGAGGCGCGAAAAAAAAAAAGAAAAAAACACAATAGATCGTTGATTCAAGTAACCGATCAACACAAGGGGCGAGAGAGACCGCGCCACACATCAACTTGCCAGAGACACATCACCCATTGTGGAAACCATCTGATTACGGGATCCAAGAATACAGGAACAATGGACCCCTCTCATGTTGTCAACCGAGGTAGTCCTCTATGTAGAACCCAGCCTCATGAGTCGCCAGTCCCCTGGTGTGGGAAAACCTTGTAAGGGAAATTAGAGTCTCGTCATGCTAAAAAGGCGTTGATTCAGGAAACTTTGTGAGAAATAACTCTGTGCCATTCCGGAGACACTTTAGACGGAGATGTGGACTGAATCCGTGGCGGAGTGTATTCCTCAAGTAAATTCCAGGACACCAGCTGCTTCATTCCTTCCTCCACCGAGGTGAGCACGTGCAGGTGGCCCTCTCTCCAGACCAGTAGTTTCGTTGGGAAGCCCCAGCGATATTGAATCTCTCTATTTCTCAAGATTTTCGTGACTGATTGAAAGTCCCGTCTCTTAGACATAGTGAGAGAAGACAGGTCGGGGAAGAGGAGGATGGCTGAGTATGGTGCGGTCAGATGGTCGGCCCGATATGCTCTCATAATGGCCTCTTTGACCGTGAAATAATGCATACGTAGGACTACATCTCGTGGTGTAGAGGAGGGTAGAGATTTCGGTTTCGGTACTCTATGAGCTCGATCCATCAATAATTCCGCTGATGGGAGGTCGGGGAGCAAGGCCTGGAACATCGAGTGCAAATAAGAGGAGAGATCAGGGGTCTTGATGTCTTCAGGGATACCGCGGACTCTAATATTGTTACGGCGAGAACGGTCTTCTTGGTCCGCCATCTTCAATGCTAGTGTTTCATGAGATGTTTTAAGTGCTTGAAAAGCATCAACTAACTCATTGTGCGCTAAACAAATTTCGTCTGTTTTAGATTCTAGATTATCCGTGCGTTCCCCCAGCTCTTTAATGTCTTTATGCAGCTCTGCAGTAATAGCTCTAAAGTCTGTTTGCAACGTAATTCTAAGGCTTTGCAGCATTGTTTGGAGAGCCTTACCAGACGCTGGTAGATCTTCAGAGAGTTGCAGCACCTCCTCCTCTTCGTCCCTCGCAGAAGCTGGGGAGACTGGGTCCCGGGAGCCGCCATCTTGCGGGCCACGAGGGCGATCTTTTTTGGCGGATTTCGCCGGTTCTACTGCTCGTTGTGGCCTGGGGGGAGCCATACTGGTGCCCGGAGGTCTCAGGGTGCTCTTGGGGGTCAAACCGCCGAGTTTCAGGGTGGTATCTTGCCGTAGGATTGAAAATTATGGCGCGATCCGCCGGAGCTCCACTCACATGCGGCTTTCCCGGATGTCCGCTCGCTCCGCCCCCCCTGAATGTCTCCTTTAACTACAATAACAGGATATGGCAAACCCTGTCATGAGAAAGCTATCCTCCATTTATTCTCTCAAAGGAGATAGTAGTAATCTAAAATTTATAAAATTTAGGTATATAGTATGAAGTGCATTAGAGACGTGATATATCTAAAATTTGATCTTATACATATTTGGTATATTAATTTATATTCACCTATGATGTTAAGGTTAAGTAGCATTTTATTAAATGTGATGAAGGGTAGTAATTTAAATGGAGTGGAATCAACTAAATATTGAGTGTGTAAACCAACTATTATGCACATATTAATATATAAATCCCATATGTGTAAATATTTAAATTATAAAAAAAGATTTAGTCATCGTGTAGACATTGATAAATTAGAATATTCAATTATAATTACCATATATGGATGCCATAAACCTTTTTCAAGTTTCTTATATCAAAATCGGAATAAGATGCTGTGCCACGCTGCGCGAGAGACACCAAAATCAGCCACAAAGCAATGCAGTGACCGGGCATGTCTAGTTAGACTGGCTAGAAGTTCTTTGAAATCTAATAAAACCAATCAGCATACAGATACATTTCCACGTCAAAGTTTAACCACACGGTTTAACAAACACTTATTACCTTTTTTATGGTTTACAAAAAATATTTTTCCTATCTTCCCGCTTCTGCGCACATTTTCCTGCACTAAACATAACAGGAAGTCATCACATCCTCTTATCCTACAGAAGGAACAACTGTCTATGCAGAATTAAAAGAAACAAAATGGAGGGGGATTTCACAGCCCATTTTTATCAAAACCGGCTTTTCAAGATAGTTCAGACACATTTATGTCTGTTTATTTTTAGAGGGGTGAAGAACCTAAAAACAAATTTAGTCCACAGTAAGACAAAAAAGAATGCCAAAGAGGGACATTTTGGATTAAAAGATTTCTACATTTGCGGCCAATGCTAGCGTGTAGGTCCACTGCGAATAATAAAGGTTTTAGAGGTGCATTCTTGGAGCGCTGCAGAGAAAGTGACATATCCTCTGAACGGGGGCGAGCTGGGAAAACACAACTTTGAAATGTTGAGTTCCTGGGCAGGGATTATCGCATTATAATCAGGGCACTGTGTGTTGAGAGCCTTTAGTGGTAGCCAGCCACGGAATCCAACATGGCGGAGAAATTTGATAGCCTCGAAGAGCACCTGGAGAAGTTTGTGGAGAACATCCGCCAGTTGGGGATTATAGTCGGCGACTTCCAAACGAGCAGCCAGGCAGGACTCAACCAGAAGCTGAATTTTATGATCACTGGCTTGCAAGATGTTGATAAATGTCGTCAGCAGCTGCATGATATCACTGTACCCTTAGACGTATTTGATTTATATCGATCAAGGCCGTAATCCACAACTCTAGAGAATGTCTGGAGAGGGCTTTGGCCAAAAATGAGCAAGTAAAAGGGAAAATCGACACTATCAAGAAATTCAAAATTCTGTTAATTCAAGAATTGAGTAAAGTACTTCCAGAAGATATGGCCAAATACAGGGCGATAAGAGAATATCACCCTCCTTCATAACTGGATTACCTCTCATCACGTTTGTTAGGTCTGAACGGCTCTCCTTTCCCATCTCCATTCTCTGCATGTCCCCCCCATCTCCGTTACCTGTCAGGATTTGCTGTACCCAGGCATTGAGTGCGCGTTTGTGCATATGAGACAGATACAACTTGCCATGTTCTTCAAACTGAATTGTATTCATCAACAGTCAGGAGTATATATGCCTTTCACATACAAAATGGAGGAGCTGATGTGATAACCAATCAGACTTCCACGTGTACACAATGTCACAGAGAAACAGGTTATAAGGAATTTGCCTCAGGGTATTGCCGGGTGAGGTCTCTCATACAGTAGAGCAGGATTTAACAGGCAAAGGGGGTTGGGACAGATGGCCTGAGGACAATTGGGAGAGAAGCAAGCAATAAATTGAAGATTTCAATTACTTGTAAGGGATTTTATATCCAAAATTATAACGTTTTTGAGGGAAAAAAACTTGTTTACCAGAACGGCAACAGACTGGGACGATGCTGACTCATTGTTCTTCTCAGCATGTGGAAATGGATTCTGAACAGTACTAGATGGTTTCCTCCTGTTGAATGAATTTGAAGTTTATGCTACAGACTTCACATGCCTTATTTATTGTGTAGATGAGTGGCATAATGTTTTGTGAAATAAACGTTTTGTGGAGGGGAAAAAAATAAATGTTTTTAGAGAATTTTACCTAAACCGTAAAAAGAATCAAGTCTCGAGGCATTCTCAATTGTTTTTCCAAAAATGTAATCTATATGTTAGAGTGCCCGTGTGGCTTACACTCTATAGGTCGCACCAAAAGAGCTTTTAATGTGAGAATATCCGAACAAATAAATATAAAAAAGGGCTTTGAGAAACACTCGCTCTCCCTCCATTTCAAAATTGAACATGATAGTCTCCCTATTGGTTTGAAATTCACAGCCATTAAACAGGTTGGAAGGATTTTTTTTTTTTTTTTTTTATAGGGGAAGATTTAATGAAAAGATTGGGACAGGAAGAAATGCGAACAATATTTGAGATGGGCACTCTGTCACCAGGTGGACTTAACAATGATTTCGAGGTCACTCAATTTTTGTGATTGCATATGAGCCAGTTCTCTTCCTATCCCATATTATGAAGCTATATAACCATTTCAACTAGTTAAGCGATAGTTTCCCTACAATAATACATTGATTCATGCTCCAATATTTGGCAACACATTTATTGATAAGTCACCAAATTTTCACAATATGCAATTAATTAGACATCACCATCAATATAGCCTGTACACACTTTTCACACATACAGATTCGTTCACAAGTACAAGTTATAATAAATAGGTTAAAATTCTGTTTATCATATAGCTTAAATACATCCACACATTATACACTAGTTTAGCTCACATAGCCATACTTTATTTCCACACACATTACATCACTAATAATTATTCTCAAATATTTACAGAAATAAGAATCATATACAATACATAATGTGTTAAAATAGTTCACTGTTCTTATAATTTCACTTTATTATAGATGTATTCCCCACCTTTCAATAAATCACATTATTTTAGATGAGCCTTTTATATTAGAGGGAATTGCAAATTAGTTCACGTAGACACATTTATGTCTACACTATCTATGACAATCTTTATTATTTAAATATTTACACATGGGATTTATATATAATATGTGCATAATACAGTTGCAAGACAAAGTATGTGAACCCTTTGGGATTACGTGGAGTTTTGCATGAATTGGTCATAAAATGTGCTCTGATCTTCAGGTCACAACAATTTGAAAAACACAGTCTGCTTAAAATAATACAACACAAACATATGTTTTTATTGAACAGCACATGTAAACATTCACAGTGCAGGGTGGAAAAAGTATGTGAACCTTTGGACTTAATAACTGGTTGACCCTCCTTTGGCAGCAATAACCTCAACCAAACGTTTCCTGTAGTTGCAGATCAGACCTGCACAACGATCTGGAGTAATTTTGGACCACTCCTCTTCACAAAACTTTCAGTGTAGCAATATTCTTGATGTCTGGTGTGAATCGCTCTCTTAAGGTCATGCCACCGCATTTCAATCGGTTGAGGTCAAGACTCTGGGCCACTCCAGAAGGCATATTTTGTTGAATTACTTGTAGGCTTTGGGTCATTGTCCTGTTGCATCACCCATCCTCTGCGGAGCTTCAGTTGGCGGACAGATGGTCTTACGTTTTCCTGCAAAATGTCTTGATAAGCTCTGGAATTCATTTTTCCATCAATGACCACAATCCGTCCAGGCCCTGAGGCAGCAAAGCAGCCCCAAACCATGATGCTCCCTCCGCCATGTTTTACAGTGGGGATGAGGTTTTGATGTTGGTGTGCTGTGCCTTTTTTTTTCTCCACACATAGTGTGTGTTTTTTCCAAACAACTCAATTTTGGTTTCATCTGTCCACAGAATATTTTGCCAGTAGTGCTGTGGAACATCCAGGTGCTCTTTTGCAAACTTCAAACGGGCTGCAATATTCCTTTTGGAAAGCAATGGCTTCCTCCGTGGTGTCCTCCCATGTATTCCATTCTTGTTTAATGTTTTGCTCATTGTAGATGTGTCAACAAAAATGTTAGCATGTGCCAGAGATTTCTGTAAGTCTTTAGCTGACACTCTAGGATGATTCTTTACCTCATTAAGCATTCTGCGCTGTGCTTTTGCAGTCATCTTTACAGGACGACCACGCCTAGGGAGAGTAGCAACAGTGCTGAACTTTCTCCATTTGTAGACCGTCTGTCTTACCGTGGACACATGAACATCAAGGCTTTTGGAGATACTTTTGTAACCCTTTCCAGCTTCATGCAAGTCAACAATTCTTGATCGTAGGTCTTCTGAGAGCTCTTTTCTGCGAGGCATGGTTCACATCAGGCAGTGCTTCTTGAAACCAGTAAACCCAAAACTGGTGTGTGTTTTTAAAGGGCAGGACAGCTTTCAGCAACACCTCCAATAATATCACACCGATTGGACTCAAGGTTGGCTCACTCCTGGCTCCAATTAGCTCTTGGAGAAGTCATTAGGCTAGGGGTTCACATACTTTTTCCACCCTGCACTGTGAATGTTTACATGTTCTGTTCAATAAACACCTGAAAACCTAAAATACTTGTATTCTTTTAAGCAGACTGTTTTTCAAATTGTTGTGACTTAGATGAAGATCAGAGCACATTTTATGACCAATTCATGCAAACCTCCACGTAATAACAAAGGGTTCATATACTTTTTCTTGCAACTGTAGTTGGTTTACACACTCAATATTTCGTTGATTCCACTCCATTTAAATTACTACCCTTCATTTATCACATTAATAAAATGCTACTTAACCTTAACATATGTGAATATAAATTCATATACTACTCAATATGTAGAAGATCAAATTTTAGATATATCACGTCTCTGCTATATATACCTAAATGTTATTATTTTAGATCCGATGGATGGAACGTACTGTGAAATGCGGAAGCTCCCAGTGCGCTTGCGCAAGATGGCGGCGCCCCGCACAACACACAGATACCTTAAAAGGAGGCGCTGAATGCACACTGACCACCAATTAAGGACATGTGGGGACCGTTTTTAATTTAGTCTAATATATAAGCATGTATAGAAGTTTTGGCCTGTAAACCAGCTGATGAAGCCGCGTGTTGGCGAAATGCGTTCTGGACAAGTCTAGTTTTTATTTGTTTTCATCTTTCTTTTTAATAAGTTTTTAAAGAACCAGTTCCCGCATGCAAGGTGTTTTTTTTTTTTTTTTTTTTTTTTTTTTTCTTTCATTGGATTTGACCAGCAACCAAAATCCATGTGCACCTTACCTCGAGCTTGGATAAGCTCCAACAAATGTGAGTTGCTAGTTGCTATGATATAATTAACACCAGTTATACAGAGATTATTTTTTTTTTTTACTTTTAAATTTAAATTCTTTTTTGTAAATAAGTCAGCTGATACAGACATAAGAAGACAAGTTCCACGCATGGCCATCCACAGCATAGGTATAACGTGTGAAAAACAATAAACATCCCCAGATAGGGGGGGTCTCAGCGAATAATATCAAATGAGAGGGAGAGGGGGGAGGGAAGGGGGTAGCATAAAAAATACACTGCAGAAAAGAAGTAAGCATCGGCATAAGCACATTGTGAGGCAACAAAGACATTAGGCGGCATGAGGTTAACAGGTATTCCATTTAGGGAATAGACAAAAAGAAAAATGTCGTAGGTAGACCTCAGTGCATGCCAGCAGAAACGGGGCCAAAAAGTAAAAAGCATAACAAAGTCTCAGAACGCACGTGGGGGGGGGGGAAGAGAGAGAGAGAGAGAAACAAAAAATCAGAATGTCCCGGTGTAAAAGACAAAAGTGGTGGGGTACATCCATAATCCGTGGTGTCATGCGAGGAAGCTCGGGGGGGGGGGGCTCTCAGCCGGCATCCCGGAATGGAATTGGCTGTACTGCAGGCAGGAGACATTTCAGGCTACGCCAGCCAGCGAGTCCAGGCCCAGTACGAGTAGACAAAACTAGCTTGTCAGAAAAACTCCCACTCATACTACCGGGCTCATCAGCAAGTACACAGGTCCGGGCCACCGGTGGTGTTGTTACCCGCAGTGTCCTGTGGGCTTCCCAATCCTGCCGGGGAACCTCACGCAGGTCTCGGCAAACAGACAGCTCCCGGCCCAGCTCCACCACAGCAGGGGTCCCAGCACCGATCCAGGGTTGGCGCCCCAGCCCATTGGCCGGCAACTTCCTCCAGCTCTGCAGCATTCCCATCACAGCGCAGGGGGAGACATGATGGACCATTCGGGGTCCATCGCCTCCCTACGGATTCCTTCAGGTGGCAGCTCCACTCAAACTCTCCTCCGGCGCTGCTCCCCGATGCAGGTGGCTGACCAGGGGCACGGGACTCCCATCACCAGCTCCGCACTCCGCTCCGTTATCCGAAGCCCCCAAATCTCCAACTCTGCTAGTGGGTAGGTTTTCTCGCAGTTCTCCCTCCTCCACATAAAAGTAATCGATGCGGCCATTAGGGGAAGCATTCCCCGACTCTGCTCCTGCTGAGGCCTCCGTCTGCCATCCCACATCCATTGCCACCATCAGTTGTCGCCAGATACCTCGTGTAAGCGGGGTGTCATCTTCTCCCGGCATCTGCTCTAAACAGGCCTCGAGTCTGTCCAGCACAGCTCCCAGGTCCGTGAAGGGGGGCGGGTAGGACAGCTGCCACCAGTCCTTGCCCCCCACCTCCTTCCCTGCCACAGGGACCTCTGCAGCAGCCAAGAGACGGGGGCTATCCGTCTCCGTGGCACACAGCAGCCGTCGCCCAAGCAGAAGAGCCCAAGGCACAGTCCGGAATGTAGGCCTTAAAATGGCCGACGGCGAGGCACGCCAGGCGCAGGACAGAGGCCTTTTTATCTCTGCTTGGCACCGGAAGGGGGGCCGAAACAAGCTCCGGTGTGCGCCACCCGATTGCCAGTCTCCCAGGGGTACTCAGATGCGGATATGTACGGGATAATCCTGGTAGAAATCCCTGGTCTCTATAAAAGATAGCGGAGCTCACTCAAAGTGCGACTGCTCCCCTGCTCGGCCAGCCACGCCCCCGAGATTTTCTGTTTTTCACCTCCCTGTATATCAACTACTGTGGTGAGGGTATTTCCACTATTAAGGTGTGGGTTAACTGAGAAGATTCCGGAAAACAACCCGGAGGCGTTGATCCGCTGAGAGCCAGTGTTATGGCTCCTGCTTTGTGAGTGGACCTAGGATTATATATTATATTCTACATATTGTATGAGACATACAGGGGTGTGGAAATTTAAAAAAAATCTACTTGTCCAACCGACTAGTCGTCCTGAGGGACAAGTAGATTGGACTATCTACTTGTCCTGATAATTTCAACAAAATAGTGTTTAAATGTCTTTATTCATAACAGCCTAGAGAGGCAGCGTCAGATACATGTGATGAATAAAGACCTTTTATTTAAACACTATTTTGTTGTGTATGTATAATATATATACACATTGCAGCCCTGTGTGCGTGTGTATTTACATATATACACATGTATGTAACGTGTGTATACATTTACACATGGCTGCAATGTGTATGTAAATACACACACCTCTGCAGTGTGTGTGTATACATATATATGTATATAAATGCATACATACACACTGAGGGTTGCAGTGTGTGTGTGTGTGTATATATATATATATATTTCAGAATTCTGTATATATACAAACTTTGTCTTTCTCTCTTTCTCTCTCTCTTTCTCTCTTTCTCTCTTTCTCTCTTTCTCTTTCTCTCTTTCTCTCTTTCTCTCTATTATAGAGTTTACTAGAATAAATGGCATATAATGAATAACACGGTGTTCGTAAATATTTACAGTACTTTGTAATTCGGGAAACGCGCAGCGGAAAAGAAATGCGATGCTTCGTAATTCGAGAAACGCGCAGCGGAAAAGAAAAAGGAAAATAAATCTTTAACCCCCTTTTGTGTTTGGGGAGTGAGTCCCGCACAGGTTATGTCCCAGAATGTGAGTGTGTGTGTGTTATGGTACCCGGGTACAGTATTCAACTGGCCAGTGAATTGCTTATGAGGTATCTTCGACTAGTCAAGTTGGGGCCCTGTGGGTTTTGGAAACAACAGCAGCGTGCTTTCTATATTCACAACGGCCTGGAAGGCCTCTCACCCATCCGCCAGATACTTGGTGCTCTGCTCGACCCAGGACGTCTCTCCGCTCGATCTTGGCTGGGATTCTCTGGGCTACCGGATCCGCTGTCTTGCCTTTCTGTAGCTGCTGCAAGATGTCCAGCTCACCGCCTGCTCTCCCTGTCCGATCGATCTGCGGTGCTCCTAACTCGGGGTCCTCTTGCTCACTTGGTATCAGCATGTGTATTCCTGTGAATCACTGGGTCTTCCTCTGGTAAGGCTGAATAACCCAGTCTTTAGCTCTGTCAGGCCCCAGCTGCGCTCCGGCCTAGTCACTGTCTCGTTCTGCTGCTCTGCGTCTTGCTCCTCTCACTCCCTGGCGCGCTCTGCCAGGTCTCTCCACGAGGCTCCGGATGTAAGTCTCTGTGTCCCACCCACTTCCTGTGTCCGCTCCCAAAGCATGCCGGGAAATGTAGTCCCCATGTTCAGTGTCTCTCATCGCGCTTGTTTCCCTCCGGTGGCCAAAAATAGGTACTGCCACAACAGGGAATTAAACTCAGCGCTACGTATGTATGTATGTATCGATGTATACACCGATACCACTTTTTTAAGTACGAGTACCGATACTTTTTAAAAGTACTCACCGATACCGAGTACCGATACTTTTCTTTAATGTCATGTGACGCTTTCCAATAAGAACAGACCATATAAAAATGCCCCCAGCTCACATGTATATCCCCACCGATATATATATATATATATATATATTATACACACACTTCAAAACTCAGTATGTATACACACACTGCAACCCTGCGTGCATGTGTATTTACATACACACTTTGCAGCCCTCAGTGTGTGTATATACATACATTGCAGCCCTCAATATGTGTGTGTATATATATCAGCCCTGTGTGTGTATTTACATACATACACATTGCATCCCTGTGTGTGTATACATACAATGTGTGTGTGTATGTATGTAAATACACACACAGGGCTGATAGATATATCTAACACTGAGGGCAGCCGTGTGTGTGTGTGTGTGCGCACACACACACACACGTTTCAGACACACACGTTTAAGACCTCAGGCCAGACATGGGGCGCTGTCCAAACGCTCTATCGGCGTTCAGACAGGCCCCTGCAAACGAGTGCCACGTGCAAAGTCTCCCAGCGGCCGCTCGTTACTAAGCTCCCATCGTGATCTCGCGAACTCGTGAGATCGCGCCTGGGGGCTTCCCAATGAGCGGCCGCTGGAAGACTTTGCACCCGGCGCTCGTTAGACAGTACGAAACGCGGTAAACTGCTGGGGCCTGTCCAAATGCCATTAGAGCGTTCGGACAGCCCCTCAGATGCCGGCAAGCCAGCTCAATGCTGGCTTCCGGTATTGGGGGCGTCCCTGTAATTAAGTCCGCAGAGACGGCATCTAAAAAAAAACTACTCGCCTGGTGCCCAGATCTTCATGTCCCGGGCATCGGGCGATACGATTCCCACACCCCTGGACATACTACACCAATGTATTTTGGCTTCTGCTTTGTTTTTGATATGTATCCATGTGGATGATATCTTGAGAGCCATCTGAACTCCTTAGTGTTGAATTTCACGCTGACCAGATACGTATCCACTCCAAGATAATGTATACTGTGAATAGGGGCATGGTGACTAAACACAGTTTTATCAGCAGGCGGATGGAGAAGGCCCTTTTTCCCCTCAGTATAGTGTTACTCAGCTGCCTCCTGATTGTGACTTCCCAGGTTTTCTAATGGCCTGTTGTTCTCCTTGGGAAGTCAGTATTAGGCTGGTACCTCCTAAGGAGGAATACAACAACTGCTGAGAGTATTAGGCTGGTGTCAGAGGAGCGTTTTAACGAGCGGAAGGAATGTCTGAGAATGGACGTTCCTTCCACTCCCGACACCAGTCTGGCCACCTCGCTGAGCGCAGTTAGTGCGTTCAGCCGTGCAAGACTTGATCCTCCTATGGAGCATCGTGCTTTGCAGCCCTGTTGAACACGTGTCGTAGCACTGACGGGGTGGCTTGCAACACGGCTGCTATCTCTCGCACGCAACAGCGTGTGGCTGGCCGCGGACTCTGGGAGGCACATCAGTAAGGGCGCGCATAGGCTGATGTCAGATGAGCACACTAACTCTCTTTATTTTCTCTTGCCGTGATGGTTTTGACTACAAAGCATTTTAGCTGCCCAATGTTGGTAGAGAGGGAATAGAGTGTAGTCTGGCCCCCATGGTAAGGCAATTTCTTTACGTAAACCAAGCTTAATCGTTTTACCTTGTTGGTTTGCAGCTCTGCCAATGTTGACCAGCCCTTTTTTTGACCCGCACAACTCTGAGGTATACCCTGAAAATGCCCCCCCCCCTCCTCTCACTGCCAGTGACCTGTATGATCAGGGAATGAGGTCTCTTTACAGGTGGGTTGGAGATCATGTGACCCTTTGCCTAGGGCACTGCAAAGGCAGTTCAGCTTTTAAAAGCATCCAGAATATTCATTCAGCTCATCACACACAGCCACAACTCCAGACTCTGCACGCTTAAGGACTTCAAAGGTATCCACGATTCGACCATGACTTCATGCAAGCCATTCCTCTGCTTCACTCCTGCTGCGTGCATACTTTTCTGCATTTTTTGTATCATCCCCATGCAGATTTTTCCCTTTAATGTCTTCCCTCCATTTCTGTTTTTGTACTATTAAATCCTTTGTTTCCCCACCATGCTTCTGCCTCCCCTCCCCTTCCTCCACCTCCTCCTCCCCTTCCTCCACCTCCTCCTCCCCTTCCTCCACCTCCTCCTCCCCCCCCTCCTCCACCTCCTCCTCCCCCCCTTCCTCCACCTCCTCCTCCCCCCCTTCCTCCACCTCCTCCTCCCCCCCTTCCTCCACCTCCTCCCCCCCCCCCTTCCTCCACCTCCTCCTCCCCCCCCTTCCTCCACCTCCTCCTCCCCTTCCTCCACCTCCTCCTCCCCTTCCTCCACCTCCTCCTCCCCTTCCTCCACCTCCTCCTCCTTGCATCTCTTTACCTAAAAGCTCTGCCTTTCCTTCAGCTCATCACACACAGCCACAACTACAGACTCCGCACTCTGCAGTGCCGCCCGCTCCATCCATCCATCCACCCAGTCCTAGGCCCAAACTTATTCATTCCCCTCCACCTGTAGCCACTTTATTCTAATCAACCTGTGGCTTGCTATTCTCTCTGTAGCCACCAGATCCACACTCCCCAGCTCCCCTTCTGTTTCACTCACCCCTGTCCTTTTAGATTGTAAGCTCAAGGGATGCCTGGCTGAGCACTTGTGTAAAGTGTTGTATCAGTAGGACAATTATCCTAAGGGCATGGCCATCTGTTCCTTATGTGTTCTAGTATGTCTCATGTCTGCACTCCCCCATTGTACAGCGCTGCGGAATATGCTTTATAAATACAGAATTATAATACAGTGTGTAATATCAGCTTGTCCATCCAATGAGCTATAAAATTATCATTGCGGAGTCAGGAAGCGTCTCACACATTTCCCTGTTTTGAGCGTCAATAAGCGTTTCCTTCGGATAGCTTCATTTATTTTGCAGCCCCCTGGTCTTGGATCAGCGGTGATATCAGATTCAGGAGTGGTGAAAGCTGATGGAGTTGAGTCTTCCTTTCAAGCCGTATCACGCTGTAACTGTTACCTTTTCTAGTTTGTTGAAGTATCTTTGGCTTTAGTGGAGCAAGTCCATGGGAAAGGTGTGGGACCATCTTTAGGTCAAAGCTGCTTGGGTAATTTGTTTTTTGTCTGATAACATGTCTGCGTTCACAGTAGATATACTTGTATGTGTTTTAATTGCTTCAGATCAAGGTACATTCCCTCTGCCGATCTACCAACCCACTCTCAAAACAATGGAAAAGGACCGAGCTCTGCTGGCGGAGAACATTCTAAATCTCGCACTGGAGATTATCCAGCTCCTGATTGGAGAGGTAAGAATTTACTGGATTTAATAGTTAATGTGTGTTAACAGCCTGTGGATCCAAGGAAACATCCTGTCAACACATCAAGAATAGATTATCTTCTCCTTTTATTGATACTATTGGATATTGCTTCAAATTGTTTGGAGTTTTTTCTCCTTTTGTATGGATATTCAACCTTTAATATGAAGCTGAGAATCGTCTGATACAGCACATGGAGACACACAAATACATTTCCTCTGGCCCTTCTGCTCAAATTGTGTTTGTGGTCACTGTGCCAGGATGGTGGGATTAGGACATGAGACAAAAGGCAAATGGAAGTGCAGAAAGCTAAAGGTTCTCACCATGTTATTATATTTTATCTCCGTGCTGCTTACCTATACAGGATTATATAATCATGAAGAAACAGAATGCTCATGCGATGAATGTCACCCAAGGGTTTGAAGTATCAAGCAAGACCAAGGATCCGGTGGAGTCTGCATGCCCCTCACCAGTCGATTGTCAAAAGAATGAGGAGAAAATCCTGGAAAGGGCAAACCACATCATCCACCTTCTCACTGGGCGGGTAAGGGGTCACGTGGGATGGAATATTAAACTGTAATGTTCAGGGATGTCATCATTGGGTTTTTTCTGCCCCCAACTGAATCATGCAGTATTTGGGATCAGCCGATTAGTCTTGATCCGATACTCTACCAGATGACATGTCTGTCCAGATTCACAAATCCTGCTAAAATTAATATGGCAGGACGTGCGCTTCCACATTACAGTAGGGAGGAATGTGGTATTTAGACACTTTATGTATTTTATGCTTGAATACCATCCAGTTTTCATTCCTCCCAGGATTAGATCGCCAGCCACCTCTGAGATAGTTACATAGTTATATAGGCTGAAAAAAGACATGCGTCCATCGGGTTCAGCCTCTTCCACATAACCTACTGCTGTTGATCCAAAAGAAGGCAAAAAACCCAGTCTGAAATGCTTGCCAATATGCAACATACTGGGAAAAAATTCCTTCTTGACCCCAGAATGGCAGTCAGATTTCTCCTTGGATCAAGAAGCTTTTACCCACATATTAAATATTATAACCCTTAATATTCTGTGTCTGCAGGAAGTCATCCAGTCGTTTTTTAAAAGTCTGTACAGACTCTGACCCAACCACCTCAACAGGCAGAGAATTCCACAGCTTTATTGTTCTCACCCTAAAATAACCCTTCCTATGCTTTAAGCTAAATTTTCTTTCTTCCAGTCTAAATGGATGACCCCTTGTCCTATGTATAGTCCTGTTAATGAATAGGTTATCAGACAATGGTTGATAATGGCCCTGTATATATTTATATAAGGTTATCAGATCCCCTCTAAGGCGCCGTTTCTCTAAACTAAACAGGTTTAAGCTTGTTAGTCTTGCCTCATAACTTAACCCTTCCATTCCCCTTATTAATTTAGTTGCCCGTCTCTGCACTTTTTCTAGCGCTATAATATCTTTTTTTAAGACCGGTGCCCAAAATTGCACGGCATATTCAAGGTGCGGCCTGACCATTGATTTATACAGAGGCAAAATTATGTTTTCATCCCGTGAGTGAACTCCCCTTTTAATGCATGCCAATACTTTGCTGGCCTTGGCGGCTGCTGTTTGACATTGCACATTGTTACTTAGTTTGAAGTCTGATTATTCCCAAATCCTTCTCCTGCTTGGATTTCCCTAACTCCGTACCTTTTAGGGTATAAATTACTTGTGTGTTCTTCACTCCAAAGTGCATAACTCTGCATTTATCTAGATTAAATCTCATCTGCCATTTAAGTGCCCAGTCCCACAATTTATCTAAATCCCTCTGCAGCGAAGGAACATCCTGCTCACATTGTATTACTTTTCCTAGTTTTGTGTCATCTGCAAACACTGATACATGGCTTTCAATGCCTATCTCAAGGTCATTTATAAATAAATTGAATAGCATTGGTCCTATAACGGACCCCTGAGGGACACCGCTTACCACTGGTGTCCATCTTGAAAATGTACCATTTATGACCACTCTCTGTACCCTATCTTTTAGCCAGTTTTCTATCCAAGAACAAGTATTTTCATCTAGACCAATTTTTCTTAATTTAAATAGTAACCTTTTGTGTGGAACTGTGTTGAAAGCTTTGGCAAAATCTAAGTAAATCACATCCACTGCGACCCCCTGATCTATACTTCTACTTACTTCCTCATAGAACGTAATTAGGTTAGTCTGACATGATCTGTGTTTCATGAAACCATGCTGATTTTTGCCAATAACATTATACCTCCCAATAAATTCCTGAATATTATCCCTTAGTAACCCCTCAAATACTTTCCCAACCACAGATGTTAAGCTCACAGGTCTATAATTCCCAGGCACAAATTTTAAACCTTTCTTAACTATAGGGACCACGTCAGCTTTTCTCCAATCCTCTGGTACTATTCCTGGAAAAAAAAGAATCTTGAAAGATTAAGAACAGAGGTTTACATATTTCAACACATAGCTCTCTCAGTACTCGCGGGTGAATTCCATCTGGCCCTGGGGCTTTATTCACATTGTTTAATTTCTGCAAAACCTTGTCCTGAGTCAACCAGTCACTTTGCATTAGTAAGTTTTTATTAATGAATTGCATGTCTCCTGTTATAGGTTTCTCTATACAGTTGTTGCTTCAAAATCAACAATTTCCTCTCCAGGCACAATCGTGTCAAAAGATCACCGCCCAACGGGATTTACCACCCAACTGGACCGACCTCCCAATTCCTTGACCACTTTGCTATCTGGCTTTCCCACTTTCTGTCTACTAACCTCCGATGCCTAATTCTTGGACTTCAACATTCCCATTGATGATCCTTCTGCCTCAAAACTTCTTTCGTTCACATCCTCCCTTGGACTTACGCAATCCTCCCTACAGACCGTGAAGGTCACTCCATTGACCTTGTTTTTTCAACCTCTGCTCCGTTTCCGATTTCACCTGTTGCCCTTTCCCCATCTCTGACCACCAGCTTCTCTCTTTCAACATATCTGGACCTCCTAAACTCCCTGCTCCCCACCCCGCAGAAATCTGCATGCTGTGAACCCCCATCAAATCTCCAATCTACTTCAACATCTCCCAAACTCCTCAACCTTTACCTGCCCTGACTCTGCCACTGACCACTATAACACTACTCTTCTCTCTGCTCTAGACACACTTGCTCCTCCTCAACTTTGTAAAGCCCCACAACGCCAGCTTCAGCCCTGGCACACTCCCCAGACACGCTACCTGCAAAGATGCTCCCGCACTGCAGAGCGTGCCTGGAGGAAATCTCGCTCTGAAGCTGATTGCACTAATTTCAAGTTCATTCTGAGGTCTTACAACTCTGCCCTTCACTTAGCCTTATTCTCATTGTGACAGAGCGACTGTATCCTGAGTACCTCCATCCGTGGGCTCTCTTCCATGTAACAATCTTCCCTAACGGCTCCCTCAAAGCTTTGACCGCAGTCGAAAGAATGAGGCTCACCATTCAAAGTCAAACAGCAGAATGCCAGTTTATTCAGACACACAGATACAGTCAACCCCCAACCTCATTTACATACAATGAAGCAGATAGCTGCACAGGACCTTCAAACAATGGACAATGGAATTTCCTAGGAGAACGGGGGGGGGGGAGGGAGAAGGCAGAGGAAACAAAAGGAATTTCTTATAGTGCGGTATCCTGTAGTGCCCTGCATGGATGTGCTTGGAGCGTTCTGGGGATTCCCTCCCCACCGCAGAGGACGCTCCACGCATGTCCTGCTGTGTCCCTGCTCTGTGCATAACTGGCTCAGAGCAGGGATGTCAGCCCAGCCCACTCTGTAGGACTGCCCTCCGGCCGCGGGCGTAGTCGTGCATGTGCGCAATGACGTCACAAATGGGGATTCCCCTCCTGACTGGCAGGGGAATCCCACAGGAGATGCTGGGGACCTTTTGGACCTCTGTATCTCTGGTTCCGTATGATCTACAAGGGCAGTTGAGATATCGTTGGAAAGGCCAGAGTCTGGCCTTTCAAGTGATATACAACATGACCAGATAGTTTGGAAATATAAAAAAAATAAAATTATATATTCATTTTTTGTTCTAAATGCAGCATCCACCTTTAACAATGCCGTTGCATTAATTGATATATTTAAAATATTTTAGTATCTATATTTTAATGTTATTTAGATTATAATTTTAATTAAATTTGAATAATACACTGCATTTAATAAATTTAATATAACTCAAACGGCATAATTGTCTGTTTTATTGTCATGGAGCTGTGTGAGACGCTCATACACAGCGCACATTACTGTGAGTTTTATTGCTGTGGAGCTCTGATACAGTAATGTGCGGTGTGTATGAATGTATCACAGGGCTCCACAGCAGTAAAACTCACAGTAATAGGCGATGTGTATGAGCGTGAGTTTTATTGTCGTGGAGCTGTGTGATATGCTCATACACACTGCACATTGCTGGGAGATTTATTGCTGTGTGATACGCTCATTCACACTGCACATTACTGTGATCTGTGATGTGTGGGTTGTAGGAGTGAGAAAATTGCAATGTAATAAGTGTTGTACTTGAACTAAATCCCTGTGTTTGTTGATCGCATTAATGTGTTTGTTCTGTATTTAGTTAAAAATAAAGACCTAATGCTATTTTGTTGAAATTCTATTTGTTATCCAGACATGTAGAATGTCATGAGGGACAAGTAGATCGGGCTACCACTTCAGTCCATTGGACAAGTAGATTTTTTTTTTTTACATTTCCACACCCCTGTCTCCCCACCTCCTGACTTCTTTATCATGGTTGAGGGTATCCCTATCTTCCCGTCAAGCCAGGTTCGCTGTCTCGGAGTTACATTCGACTTTGCCCTTTTCTTCATCACCCACATCCAGTCTCTTTCCTCCTCCTGCCGCTAACAGTTACGTATTAACTCCAGAATTTGGCCATTTCTTACCGCTGACACCACAAAGCAACTCATCCACACTCTCGGAATCTCGCGACTTGACTATTGCAACAATATTCTCGTTGGCCTCCCTCTCTCCCGCCTCAACCCCCTACAATCCATTCTGAATGCCTCCGCCAGGCTCATCCACCTCACTCGACGCACTGTCTCTGCTGGTCCCTTCACTGGTTCCCCATCCACTGCAGAATTAAATTCAAAAACCTTACACTAACCTACAAAGCTCTCACTAACTCAGCTCCCCAGTACCTGTCCTCACTAATCAAATTAAATTGTTTTTTTTCTAATTTAAGATTCCTGTAAATGAGGAGGATGTGGCTGTTTATTTCACAATAGAAGAATGGGATTACCTTGTAGAACATCAGGACTTCTACAAGGATTTTGTGAATCTCCGCTCTGAGGGTAAGTATGGACTTTCATTCCCCCGGGCCCCTAATAGGTTTAAAAAAACAAACAAAACAACCCTTCATTCATGTACAAAGTAACATCTAATTTAACTTTTTTTTTATACCATTGGAAATAAATGGGGCATTTCTGATGTAGACTAAAATCCACCTCACAAGTACCACTCGGCATTCACACACCGGCACCCTGAACCACCGCACACCTGTAATTGTGCTTTATCACAGTTTAAAAGCACTCATAGATCCACTTCACATGTGAAAACTTTTATATTTACATACACCCCACACAAATGCCCCCCTTGACACATACACCCGCAACACAAATCCAGTTCTGTACCTTAACATGTGCGATTCACATAACAAGATAACTATTTGGAGCAATGCTTTCATATTCATCACCTAAATGCAACCCTGCACTGTCCTGTGCTACAAGAAAATTCCATGATGTGGCAGGAAAGGTCAGAGTGAACCTGTTATGCCTTTATATAAAACTGTTAAATGTTGCCCTTCTCTGATGACATAGGGCCTATTCTGACCGTGTAATGGGTAAGAACTGGAGAACACACTCGCACTCCTTGATATTTTCTTGTTCTTTTTGTTGGTTGCCAACCCACTGATTACATAAATATCATGGATGCAATGACCTACATGCAAGTCTGCTAAACCGTACAATGGTGGTGGTACCCAATACTCCAGCGAGGTGTCTTGTATTCATTCTTCTCGTGGTCCTGCTTATATCTAGTAGGGCTGTCACTAATGATTTTCATTATCAATAAATGTTTTCGATTAATTGACTCAACGAATGAAGAGCGAGATTTCCCCCCCCCCCCTACATTTACCAGAATTCTTTCAATGCAATAGATGACCCAGGAGTCATGAGGGTTGTAGTTCAGAAACCTCTGTGGAGGGCCGGAGTTTGGCAGCCCTGACTTAAAGGAACATTCTGTAAATATCAATATTTGATATAAATATCAACCCCCCCCCTCCTTCCTTTTCTCAACTTTTTTCTTACTTAATTTGCACAGTTCACACACACACACACACACACACACACACACACACACACACACACACACACACACACACACACACACACACACACACTTTATCTTGCGTAACTTGTGTACGTTACACACACAACGTGGTCAGAGTGATGAATTGATGCCGTGGGCGCAGCACAAGCCCATGTCTGCTTTTCTCCCCAAACCAGCGGTGCTGCGAGTACTCCGACATGACGACATAATCACGAAAGTTGAGCAGGGAGACATTCCACGCAGCCTGAACACTGTATTAAGTTAAAGTAGTCAGGGTGTATAGTGTCATGAAAATGCGCGCCGCGACGAAGGATGCACAGGGATAAGCAAATCACTATTTGTCTATCCTAGACCCAAAATAATGACTACGCGGCCCACAATCCCCTGCGTGCGCTTGCCTAACTGTCCCAGCTACGCCTTCGCTCGCGACGGGCACGCAAACATGATGAAATGATCACAGGATTGCAACGCAGTATCCGTCTACACTCGACCCGGAATCCTGACTACGTTGCCCACAATCCCTGTACCCACTTTTCTTATTCTATTCGTCACACTGCCACCACAAATCAACCTTTTTACCCAAGGCGCTTAATGCCTGACCCAGAGACTGTTTGAAACTCTGGTCATGCACCCCACCACAACTCAGTTTAGTAGACTCGAGCTTAAACAAAGGCAAATATCTATGATAATCCAGTCCTTCAGTTAGCGTAGATCGAATATCAGGCAGAAGCAGAGCTTAATAAGTTTTAGATTTTATTATGATATTCTATATATCACAGTGCTTGAGTTACAGAAAAATAGATATGATAATCAATAATTACAGAATTTTCCTAAGAATGAAGGGAAGTTTGAATTGTAATAAAGGACTCAGAGGCGAGTATTGCGTTTCTTTCTTGCTTTATAAATCACAGCAGCAAGGTACAATAAAGTTGAACTGAAAAAAACTTCCAACAAGGTGTAAACATAAGAGATATATAATCCCTCCCCATCCCTCCAGCCAATCCTGTCGCCTTCTCTCTTCTATAAATCGGTCCCGGGTAGTGTCCTAAGGCCTCTTTCTTGGTGCAGGCAGAACATCCACACGAACATATTTAGAGGCGGAACTCCGAAAAGACCGAAACAACACAGTTCCAGCAGGGGAATGGAAGATCGACGAAGTCAGTGCGAAATCAGGGAGCTGGAGAGAGAGCAGATACATGAAAATAATCAGAAATACAGCTAATAAGGAGCAAGCCGGCAATGACTGGTACGACAACCCCCATGAAGAGGGTGGGAGAGGCGGGCAATACTCGCCTCTGAGTCCTTTATTACAATTCAAACTTCCCTTCATTCTTAGGAAAATTCTGTAATTGTAATGCTCGGACTCAGAGGCTCCTATTGCGAGTTCAAAGCTGATCTACCAGGGGTGCGGACCAGTGAACAATCGGCTTGAAATAAAAAGTCTTAAAGGTAGACTCTCTAGACCAATCCGCAGCCTTAAGGAGATCTTCAAGGCGGCATCCAGCGGCCACCGAGGAAGAAGCCATAGCAGAGCGCACCGAGTGGGCACCATAAATTGATACATCAACACCTGCGAGGGAAAGAAGCCATTTTAACCAGCGCGCTAATGTCGTGGAACCAACCGCGCGATGGGGCGGCCTAAATGAAATAAACAAAGGAGCCTGTCGCAGGGAGCGCAAAGAAGCAGTGCGCGTTTCGTATTCCTGTAAACAGAGAACTGGACATAATTGAGGTGAGTCTGGGAAAGCAGGATAGAGTACAGAAGTTAAGGAGTCTTGGTACGTCTAGTGATGTCGAATCTGACCCCTTCGGGCACAAAAGATCGAGCCCGAAAGTCCAGAGCACGAACATCACCCACTCTTTTACAGGAGATCAGACAGAGCAGTGCAACTAGTTTAGCGGAAAGTTGATGGAGTGAGAGGAACTCGTTAGATGGCCACTGGGAGATGAAGCGTAAAATTAATGCAACATCCCAAGTGGTCGAGTAACGAGGGAGAGGGGGACGAGAGAGTCTCATGCCCCGCAGGAGTCTACAGACCAATGGGTGGCGACCCAGTGGTATCCCTTGAAATCCCACGTGTTGGGCCGATAAGGCCGACCGAAAAACGTTAAGTGTGCGATAGGCTTACCCGAGTCAAAAATCTCGGACAGAAAGTCCAGACGAGCCTCAGAGGAGCCTGAAAGGGATCCACGTTCCGTCCCAGGCACCAATGAAACCAGCAGTTCCAGGCAGAGTCGTAGCAGGCTCTGGTGCCTGGGGCCCACGCTCCCCTGAGGAGCGCGGAAGTCCGTTCCGAAACTTCCCCGGAGAGGGGGACCCCCGACACCAGACACGCCAACAGTCGACAGCCGTCGGGTGAGAACAAGGGATGAGGTGACAAGTCTGCATCCTGGAGGAGGTCCGGAAGGGCCGGCAGCAGTCTGGGAAAATCTGCCATCATTTGCAGCAGCATCGGGAACCATGGCTGATTCTCCCAGAATGGAACGACTAGGACTATTTCTGCGTGTTGTGTCAGAGTGTGGTGGAGTGTGCGACCCACTAGGTGAAACGGGGGAAACGCGTAGTGGCGATGCTGGTTCCATTGTTGTAGGAAAGCATCTGTCGCCAGCGCTTCCGGTCCGGTCTCCAACTGAAAAACCGATGCAACTGTGCATTCAGTCGAGACGCGAACAGGTCCACTCGGAGAGGACCCCACAATTCTAAGATGGCGGAGAAAACTGAAGGCCGCAATCGCCAATCCCCGCAGTCCCTGGTGTGCCTTGAGTTCCAGTCTGCGATAACATTCGATAGACCCGGAATGAACTGTGCCTGAATTTCTAAGTCCCGTTCGAAACACCAGGTCCAAAGCTCGGTGGCCAGAGAGGTCAACAGCACTGAGCGAGGACCCCCCATACCGTTGATATAGCGTACTGCCGGAAAATTGTCCATCTTCAGCAGTAGACCGCAACTGTGGTGAGACCTCGCAAAGCACTGCAGGCCGAACAGTGCCGCCAGAAGTTCTAGCCCGTTTATATGGGTCTGGCGTTCCAGAGGGGACCAACTTCCCCCCGTTTGAAGGGATCCGCAACGAGCCCCCAACCTGTGAGGCAGGCATCTGTTTCGATCGTCAGTCTCACTGGAAGGGGCTGAATGGACCTCCCGTTGAAGCACCGGAGGCTCTGGATCCACCAACAGAGATCCGAACAGGCTTCCGTGGACAACAGGATATAATCGGTGTACAGCTTCCCCGCCCGGAGGGAATGGGCCTTCAGGTGTTGGAGGGCCCGATAGTGAAGGGGAGCTGGCCAAATCGCTAATTTTGAGGCTGTCAGTAAACCTATTATGCGCGCCAAGTCCCTGAGTGGTACCGTTTGGCGACGCAGTAGCGAGCGAGATTCTTTTAGAATAGTCATGCATTTTGTCTCGGGAAGGCTCAAGGATAATTTTATGGGGTCCACCACAAATCCCAGGAATTCCAGGACAGAAGACGGGTCCAGAATGGATTTCTCCGCATTTATCAGGAAACCTAGTTCCTGAAGAATGGACACCGTCCACTGCACGTGAACCCGTAAGAGTGGTGGAGAGGCGGCCATCAGGAGGATATCGTCGAGGTAGATTATTAGACGAACCCCTTTTGATCTGAGTTCCGCGACGACCGGTTTCAGGAGCTTGGTGAAACACCAAGGAGCCGAAGACAGGCCGAACGGAAGGCAGCGGAACCGCCACATTGATTCCCCCCAGCGGAAACAGAGAAAGTTTCGACAGTGGTCGGCTATGGGGACTGTGAGGTAGGCGTCGTGTAAGTCGATCTTTGCTAGATAGTCGCCCTTGTGTAACATGTCCCGTAAGAGGTGAACCCCTTCCATTTTGAAGTGTCTGTACACGACAAATGCGTTTAGGGCCTTTAGGTTTATTACTGGACGCATCCCGCCTCCCTTTTTCGCCACTAGGAACAGGTTGCTGACGAAACCTGTGGGTGGGTAAGGGGTCGGTTCTATAGCACCTTTCCGTCTCAGTTCTTTGAGTTCTAGATCTATCAGACATGCATCGTCTGGTGATAGTGGGATACCCAGTGGTTGGTGTGTTTGGAATGGCGGGGAAATAAATTCGATGGTGAAGCCCTGAATAGTTTGTAAGATCCATATGTCGTTGGTCAAGGTCGCCCACCTGTGGGTAAAAAGTCTTAGTCGGCCCCCTACTTGGAACAATTGTGCAGAGAGGAGAGGTCTCACCTGAGGGTCTCCTGGATGGGTAAGAGCCTCTGTATCCTCTAAATCCTCGTCCTCTCCAGGGTCTGGATCTCGAGGGGAAGAACTGCGGCTGTTGAAATTCATAACCGGTGTTGCCGGTGTTGTAGCCATAATTATTGGGGCCCGGGGTAGGGCGGTTGTTGTTGGTAAAACCCGCACGGCCGGTAGCACGGCCCCGTGTTCTACCGGCCCTCCCAAAAACACGTTTTGGGAAAATCTTTTTAAGGGAGTGGGATACCTTGTCAATAGTGTTAAAGGCTCCGGAATATTCTCCCATATCCTTTAAGAATCCCTTGCCGAACAAAAAGCCTTTTGCTTTGGCGGCTTGGTCTGTGCCCGCAATGGACGCTAAGGTGGGATCGACTTTTAAAAGGATTGATCTACGCCTTTCCGTAGCGAGAGCGGTATTGGCGTTTCCCAGGAAGCTTAAGGAGCGAAGTGCCCAGTTTGAGATTGCTGAGGGGCAAAGTGGGGTTTGGTTTAGGCGCGCAGATTCTGCGGCATCTAAGAGACGGACCAGCGGCCCCGCCACGTCAAGCAATTTGTCCTGACATAAGCGGAAGGCATGGTCCACACCTCTCTTAGCGGACCAGCCCTGGGGTTCAACATATTGGAGAAAACTGGCATCAATTTCGGGTGTGACAGAGGTTTTTCCTTCGGTCACCGGGCGAGGGCATTCGGCCTTCATTTTTGCCCGTGTGCCCTTGTCTAAATTTTTACGCAACCTCGCGTCCACATAACGTGCCACGTGAGGTTGGGGGGTCCACTCTGTGGATTTTGGGTGTTGCAGGTCTTCAGGACAGAATAAAGGGATTCCCATGGGGTCGTAGATCAACTCCGTTTCCGGAGTGGATGAAGGGAATACGGGGTCAGAGATTAGAAGTTCGTCTTCAGGGGCATGGATCTCCAAGGCATCTACTGCCTCCCCTTCATCTGACTCTGAATCTGGGTCCTCGCTCAGAGGATCTTCCTCTATCTCCAGAGTGGAGTGTGAGGGTCTTGCACGTTTTTGGGGGGTATCCGCCACCAACGCCCGGCGGTTAAGGGCTCTTTTACGTGCAGATGTGTCAGGCACAGAATCCATAGGCATTGGTAAGGGGTTGCCAGCCCCTCTCTGGGTATGTTTGGATTTGTGCACTGACTTCTTGCCCGCAGCACGAGGCAGGGGCGTTTCTGGAGGCCTCACCGTGGTGAGTGGGGCCTTGATCAGTATCCGCTGATAGCGGGGTCATATTTTTAACATCGGCAATGGCTTCAGCCAGGGTTGATTTAAAGTCAGCCGATAGCATGGTGACTGCATTAAAAACGGCCGTGTTAATAGAGGCCTGTATAGCAGGGTCGAGTTGGGGAAGTGAAGGGGTATGGAGCTGAGGAGTTATGTGCGTTTTAGGGGAAGGTTTACTAGCCTGGTCTGGAATGTGCTCATCCGAGCCATCTGACTCCTCTGAAGCTTCCGCAGGGGACAGAGCTTTTGTCTGGGGTTTTTGGCGCGGCATGCCTGAGAGCTCCGGTCACTCTCTAGGGATGTCAGAGGAGATTGAAAGAAAAGTGCGCGAAGCTGATTGCGCATGCGCGGCACCACGATGCTCCGCGCGCCCGGGAGGAAGCTCCACCCCGCCAGCGCCGGAGGACCGGGGTGAAAAACAAGTAAAGTAAAGATATATTACATGATATGCAGGGGTGTTTAGAACGCTAGCGCCGAGGGGTTCCCGCGGTTGAAGCCGGGGGAAACCGCAAAAATAAACAAATGTACGCAAATATGATAATGAGCAGAGCGATACTTATCTTAGTCGCTAGCAGCAAGAAAGAGGCCTTAGGACACTACCCGGGACCGATTTATAGAAGAGAGAAGGCGACAGGATTGGCTGGAGGGATGGGGAGGGATTATATATCTCTTATGTTTACACCTTGTTGGAAGTTTTTTTCAGTTCAACTTTATTGTACCTTGCTGCTGTGATTTATAAAGCAAGAAAGAAACGCAATAGGAGCCTCTGAGTCCGAGCATTACAATTACACACAATGTAGAAAAGGGAGATAACAGCAGATCCTAGTTACTTACAATATACGCTGGAGGATCAGCCGTTAGGGAGGCTCTAATAGGAGATGGCAATATTTCTTAAATTTTCGATTGACCTCCAAGAAATAGCGACGAGCCCACGATTGACTCAGAAAATATATATAGGGCTGCCCTGTTCCTCTAAGGACAGCCCCTAGCTGGTACAGCCTGTGCACTACATTTCCCAGAATTCTCCCTCTTGCTAATTTGTGGGCACGCTCAGTTCACTGTTTCTTTAATTTTAATGCACAGCTGTAATATCATCACCCCAAAATCGTCTCTGTGATCAAAGGATATGATTGCTGCTTTGATCTACGTGATCACTTACAAGTTGCTGCCGCAGAATCTGCAAAAGAGCTCCATAGTGTGAACAGCTTGTGGACTCCTGCAGAGAGGAGACAAGGGACCTTCCATTTGACCAAATGGGTAATTTCCACCCTGATCATGTAGATCAAAGAGAGCCTATCTTGCAGCAACCTGTGATATCCCTCCAAGGGGGAAAGAGATAAACATTTTAATTACTTTCTAGAACACGCTCAAAACTGAGGTTTCCACTAGTCAGCTGTGTAAAATGGCCACTGGGAGATATATATATATATATATATATCGATAGATACAAATCTATCTAATCCGCCACACATAGTGTCCATTTTTAAATTAATTTGATGAAAAAATGGTGGGCTGGACTGGAGGGGAGAGCGAGGGTGAGCGTTTGGGCAAGCGACTGGACACAAGTTTGGGGGAAGGGACCAGACCTGTGGGAGTGATGGCGGCTCTCCACTGGAGAGAGGGAGGGTAGTGTGATGGCACAGGTCTCCAGCTCCAAGTAAAGATAAAACAGCAGTACAGCTCTTACACTCAATGTCCGTACCCCAGGGTCTGTGCTGTACTTCTGCTACTGTTGTAAACTAAATAAAGACAAATTTATGTCTGACATAACCTTAAAACTAAATCCTAAAGAATAGAGCCGCAGCATGTTTATGCCAATCAGCTCTGAAGAAGCATCTGAGGTTCACATTTAACTCATTCTGACCCTAATCAGGGTGTGTGTGTACACGTACAGCACACTGTTTAATCGATTATGAGAATAGTTTCAGCCCTAATAACTAGAATAAGCACTTTTTTGTCTCCTGCACCACAGCCTTGTACTCTGCCTCTCTGAACTTTCTGCAGGCAGATAATTTTGTTTATTTTTTAGCTTTACAAATGTGCGCTGAAGATAACGAACTATATAAATTATTTTAAAGTTTTTTTATCTCTTATGTGGCGTTTAACATTCATAGTCCATTCTGCGACTGTGGACGTTAAGTGAATCAGGTGTTGTGCAAACATTGTCTATCGAGCAATGCAGGTGTCCTTGTGTAATTGCAGTATCCTGGCACTGTCATGGAGCTCAGTACCCAAGGTGGGTATCTACATAAGATCCCCTCTTGCTCTCTGCCTCTCAAATAAGTACTGATTCTGCCTCAAGCCCATCCAGTCAATTGTAGGGGGGGGGGGGGAACAGATCAAATGGGACAACACACACAGAGCCAGAGAAAGGTAAAGCACAACCCACATTAACATACCGATTAGCCTCCCTTCTCTTATACTCACA
The DNA here is from genome assembly GCA_009667805.1 of Leptobrachium leishanense. Lineage (NCBI taxonomy): Eukaryota > Metazoa > Chordata > Amphibia > Anura > Megophryidae > Leptobrachium > Leptobrachium leishanense. The sequence goes on from RXON01003594.1 coordinate 125,480, forward strand.
CCCTGGTCTAACAAACAAGGGAAGGAACTCCCCTCCACGCAGTGGTGTATTTAGGTTTTGTGCTGCCCTAGGCCTGACAAAACTCGTGCACCCCCTAATTTAAATTTGAGGCACCCCTTCCTGTCAAGGGCACACCTCTTCCTGGTTAATCCCCACCCTTCCTCTTTAAGCTCCACCTTTTCCTCTTAGAGCTCCGCCTTTTCCTCTCTTTATATTAAAAGTGGATACCAAGTGCCTACTTACATTTGAAATGGTATACAAAATATGCATCTATTGAGATAAATAAAATTATGAAATGTTTAAATTCAAGCATTTTTTACAAAGAACAGCCACTCATGTCAAGTATACTGGATCACAGCTGCTCTAATTGGTTGAACAATAAAATCCACAGAAACGTGCACTGCATATGAGCGTATCACAGAACTGCACAGCAATAAAACTCACAGTAATGTGCAGTGTGTATGAGTGTATCCCAGAGCTCCAGGGCAATAAAACTCACGGTACTATGCAGTGTGTATCACAGAATCCACAGCAATAAAACTCCCAGCAATGCAATGTTTGGTGTGTGTCAGCGTATCAGAATCCACAGCAATAAAACTCCCAGCAATGCAATGTTTGGTGTGTGTCAGCGTATCAGAATCCACAGCAATAAAACTCCCAGCAATGCAATGTGCGGTGTGTATGAGTGCATCAGAATCCACTGCAATAAAACTCCCAGCAAACCAAGTGTATATGAGCACACAGCAATTATTTATTCTACATTTACCGGCCTCCGCGGTAGGGCTGTGTGCAGAGTCAGTAGGGACTGTGTACAGACTCAGCAGGAGGTCCCTCCAGGCCACGTTAGGATCGAGGCTGTGCCTGTGCGTGGAGCCATCTTGTCAGCAGTGGGGTGCCACTGCCAGAGGGTGCACCGTGGCTTTGATTCCCTTCCCGGTGGGTGTTCAGTCCAGAATAGTGTGACAGTCCATGTTAACGAAAGGGCGGGTAGCTGCGTGCGTGAGTGTCACGTGGTTCAGCCAGTCAGGTGGTACTGAGACTCAGTACCACCTGACTGGCCGGACCGAGTGTGACCTGCACACACGCAGCTCACCAGGAGCCAGGCAGCTCAATGACAAATTTCTATCACTGCAGTGCTGGTTAAGGAAAGGTCCACTTTAAACAGCAGTAAGCAGACAGGGCTTCATATTCTGCTAATACCCCCCCCCCTTTACCTGCCATTTACTGTCATCTTCTCTCTCTGGACACAAATCACATCCCCTTCCCCTCTCCTAGAGCTGCTGCGGGGCAGGGGAGGAGCTATGGAGGGAGGAGAGGGGGATTTTTATTCTATTCGATTTTATTCCGTATGCAAACGTCCTGCTCCGCTGCCCATTGAGAACACCGCTCAAAGCTGACACACAGTGGCACCTCCTAGTACCCCCTAATGACACCCCAGTAATCACTGGTACCTGAGGCGGCCCGCCCTCCGCCACTCCTCTAAGTACACCACTGCTCTGGTGATATGCTCACACACAAGTTTGGTGAACTGCCAGCAAGTACGGTGCTGTTTGAAGGCATTGCAAATCCCCATAGAGAAGTAATGGTTAATCTATTCAGAGAACACCAAACAGCAGAGAAATGGCAGTGAAATGCCCTGATGTTCGGTGGTTTCAATCAGCAGGTTTATTCAGGCGAACCCCATAGGTTTCAATGTTAAAAATATTCACGTTTTTATGCAATATCTAATAAACCATTTATTATTTTAATCTGCAGTAAAGTCTTTATTTACTTATTGATTTTTTTTTTAGTACCTTTTTTAAGTAATTTTTCAGAATTTTTTTGGCAAGATTCCCCCCCCCCCTTTTTTTAATAGCGGTTCTTCTTTTTCTGTAACAGAACTTTTTATTATCAATCATAGGATCTTATATGTAAAATTCCAGACATTTTCGTTCAGTAGTTCTTTTGAAAACAGCAGACCATGGGGTTGCGGTGGCAGCATTCAGCGGCCGACTCCATGCACTTTGGGGACCCTGCGGTGAATGGTGAATTCACTGCAGGGTGGGGAAATTTTATTCCTCGAAGTGCAGGGAACTACAGAACACCAAAATGTTGGCGTCATTTCGGTGCTCTGTGAGTAACCCAATTAGTGGTGAGGTTTTTTGTTGCCCCCTGGAAAGTGAAAGCCTAGGCCTTGCCTACCCAGGACATACTTGAAAATTAGTGACATCTCAATGTTTCCTTCCTGGTAAAATAGTTTGCAAAGAAAAAAAAGGATTTTTTTTTTTTTTAGGGGTGGGGCCACCAAGCGGGCCGCCGCCCCTGTAAAGTGCCGCCCTAGGCCTTGTTGGCCTAGGCCAAAATACACCAGTACCTCCACCACATGACAGGGAGTAGAAAGGTGTGGTTCAGGAACTAGCTTCTTCCATTTCCTGGGGTAGGTGGCAGAGATTTGGTTTAATCTGACTCTCAGGGCTAGATGAAAGCATGGAGAAACCTTTTCAGGACAACAAAAGAACAATACAGTATACATCAGGGAAACGGCACAGCATTTACGACAAGACATGCTACAGTGAATAGATCACGAAATGGTACAACAGACTTCATGGAATAGCCCACGCTTCCTGTACGTACAAGGGGCACAGTGCGACTTTCATATAGCTGGGGAGCAATGTGTGTTTTTTTTTTTTGAAGATTTTTATTAGGTCTATGTGTTTTCAGACCCACCAAAACCATCTCTAGGTTCATGTACCCCACTTGACTACCATCACAGGTGAATGTATTGCACACATACTGTACTGTATCTGGGAAGGTAATACATTACAGTATGCTATAATGGACACGTGAAGTCTGTTTCTACAACGTCCAACTGCGGGCGTGTATGGGCTCTGCCGTTATTGGAATGGACGCTAAGCGGTGCATACATCTACTGAGTGTAAGAACGTTATACATAATGATTGAATTTTGGCACCTGAAGCAGGGACCTCCCAAAGGGAAAAAAAAAATTACCTTTTTTTTTCTACCCACTTGTCTTTCGACTCTTGGATCTGATTGATTTTTGAATCGCTGCTTGCATGCATTAAATGTCTGTAGTCTCTTCATAGTTTCTGTGTTTTATCGTCCTTTCAATAGGTGGACTCAAAAACAAAATTGGAAAAGCAGGGCCTCTCCAACCTAATCTATTATCTGATAAATTAACAAAGGACAAGAACGATGATGAAACAACAGATTTGGAGATGTGTGTTCGATCGAAGGAAGTTGAATTCCAATCCAAGCCGTACGTGGAAGAAGATTCTGCAGATAAAGCTGCAAACCATGCAGAGGATAATTATTTATCAAATTATGCTGATGAGGGACCACGGATCGCTGACCGTGTCATGAATACACTTCTAGAACCTACATCTACACATATATATGAGCAAGCAGCCCCTTGGAATAAACTAAGCCTCCCTGAAATTAATATATATATTCCCACCGAACATGTTTCTGAATACACTGCTTTTATTAAGACGGAAGCTTCCTTGCGCACAGCAGGTAATGTTTGTACGATTGAGGACCATACAGCGTACGTTAAAAAACAGGTATGCTTGGAGGACTGTGCTGTGAATACTGTAAAGTTCTCAGAGACCAGTTCTATTTCCATTAAAAAGGAACCAGATTCATGGCAGGAAGACCTCGCTGTTTCCTCAAATGTACTACCTGTGGGGCATGCAAAGAAAGTCAACAACAAACCTTCCTCGCTTACAGGAAGTACAATAACAAACCCTTACGCACAAACTGTCCTGCCTCAATATGGTGCAGATACATCGACAGAACATTACAACTCAATGTTAGATTTCATGGAAGGCAATTATGCAAAAATTATGAGTTTTTCAGTGATAAAGTGCAATGACTGCGGGAGGAGCTTTAATAGTAAATCCGCTTTTACGAATCACCAGCGGTCCAAATCCAGGGGGAGGATGTACAATTGTTCAGACTACCAGAAGCACTTTATTAGTAGCCCGGAGATTTTCAAGCAGATGCCCATAAGCGGTGAGATGAATCCTCTGACATGCCTGGAATGTGGCAAGTATTTTTATTCAAAGAATCTGCTCGCCCAACACCAGTGGGATCATTTTAACGGGAAGAAATACTCCTGCCCAGAATGTGGCAAACGCTGCTTTTCCGAATCAGAACTTGATGCACATCAAAAAGATCACGCAAGCGAAAATAAGCTGGTTTGCCCCTACTGCGGGAGATCATTCTCACGGAAATCAGACCTCATCAGACATTATAAAGCCCAGACGGACGGCAGACACACTTTTGGGAAAGAAGGTGTGGTACTGCAGAAGTCCCACAGTGAAGAAAAGTCAACCGGAATCACTCGGGCTGCACAGTCTGATTCACAGAGGTCGCAGTTTGGTGAACATATGGGGTTAACACTGTCGGGAACCAAAAAGTGTGTATGTTCTGAATGTGGAAAATGTTTTTCAGATGAAGCATATCTTCTCATACACCAACGATGTCATGTTGGGAAGAAGCCATTCCCTTGTTTTGAGTGTGGGAAATGTTTTACTAGCAAGTCATACCTTTCCATGCATCAGAAGATTCACATGGGGAAGAAAGAATTTTCGTGTTCAGATTGTGGGAAATCGTTTATGAACAGCTCATACCTGATAAAACACAGCAGCACCCACACCAAATAAGACGACCCCGCCCCCCATGGCTCTTTGTGCACAGCATAATTTGCCAATGTAATATTTCTCTTCCTCAATGCAGATTGCAGTTAGTGAATGGTAGAATAGAATAATAAAAAAAACTTACACCACTTGCCATCTGAAATGGAAGGAATAGTGGAGCCCAGCGTGTATATGCAGTATAGCGGAGTAAAATCAGTAGAAATGGATTAAAATAAAATCGAAGCACATAGGGAGGTGAGTGTTGGGATTCCTACTAATTAATAAGAACCTTTTTTTAGGAGCTGGGTGTTAAAGGATAAAGTTGGCGGTCACATAGTAGTAAGCTCTTACGAGTTTAAAGTCTTGTGAGAAGAAAAAATGTGCGCATAATGTAATTGAGCGTATGAATGGCCAATTAGGAATGTGACTGATGTAAGGAGGTTTACACCCACAGCTTAACAATTGCATCAAATGTAAGACCCAATAAGAAAACATAGGAAGTCATATGATTTTAGGAGCCTGAAAATATTTCTGTATAGATTTTGAGTAGAAGAATGCAGTATCCTACTGAAGGTCATAACTTAAAAATCCTCCATAGCTCAATGGTTGCTGGAGCCCTGAGACTGGTGATGCTTCTCTTAGAGGTCGACAAGGGTAGAGGGTATTTTGTGGTACCCATGTTCATTAATCCAATCATGACATGCATATGTTTATCACCTGTACCCTCCTTCAAAGCTGTATGTGATTACTTTATTCTTTTTGGTTGACACTTGTTTTGACGACCCCCCCCCCCCTCTATTTTACTTTTTGTATCCCCTATACATTAAGAAGGGATTTGCTTTCTCTCCCGCCCTCGATAGAGCCAAGTAAAGTGCAATATAGGAGAAGGAACAATCATTGCATGATCATTTTATAATAAACAACAAAAAATAACTGCAAAGCAAAGTACAGAGTAGTCAACTGTCCATATGGGATCAACCATAGTAGAAAGGTAATAAAAGCCATTATTGATAGAGATGGAAGTAGAAATGGTTTGAACAACTGAAAATAAATTGAACAAATGAATGTAGCCCAGACAGTGAGCTCCATAAGCGTGAATTGAATATGGTAAAAATCTGGGAACCTTTATAACAAGCTAAAAATAAATCCTGTGGTGTTAAGGGATAAAAAGGGTCTACGGCCTGTCGCCACCTCCGCAGAATACCACAACGTGTATTGCAAAGAGGACTCAATGTTAGTGCATAGGGAAAGATCTAGGGCCGGGAAGTAACCTTGCCATGTATGTAGAACATTCTTGACCCGGGCTTCTTTGTTAACTAGTGTGTGGAGCCAATCCATGCGTAAACTGTGGTTTAGTTAAGTAATAAACCCCCTCAAGACATTTGTGACCAGGCACTAATGTTATTCTTCATTTATTTTTTTTGGGTGGAAGCTTAATTAAATCACTTCCCTTTTGCACCCTTTGTGTAGATTTTGTGCTGACTTTTGAATGTTAATACTTTTTGGTTCCCCTTTTCAATCCCATCATGTTTAAATGTGTGTTTTAACCCCCACCTAACTTGCAAATTTTCACGGCTTATGAAAACACCACTTTATTATGTGCAGTTTATTTTATAGCATTGAATAAATATTGTACCTTTTTATAGGTTCTGCCTTGTGTTCTTTTAAATGACTACAATATATCAGATACTCGTTTCATATGATTAAAACCCTATCGAAGCAGTGGAAAAAGACCAGGCACTTGAAGCAAGCGGCGACCATTTTATTGAGGACATATTAACTGGATAATAATAAACGTAGGGTCAGCGCTTCCTTTAATCATTCCTCATCTGAAAAAGAAAACAGAATTGTCACAACTGCTCGTTCCCCTGTATCTGGGACCGGCGGATCTCTGCTCCAGCATCCCCAACCACAAACACCCAAGTGCCAAACAGGAACAACGTTTAAATGTCCATGCAATATTTAACACGTCATAAATAAAATCTCTTACAGAATATGCAGCAGTACACAATTTGATACTACCAGAACTGATCGTTCAGTGGAGGTGATGAAGAAACCGTATCTTTCAATTGGTTAGTGTCCCACGAGTTCTTTAGATCACAATTATCCCACGGAGAAAGGAAATCATATATAGTGTTGTTAAAATGTCATATCCTGATGAGTCTTTACAGTTGGAGTAAAGCTTACTCACCCTTTAGGTGGTCCCAATCAGACCACAGGTTGTTTTGAGGAGCGGCACAAGCTTAGAGAAAAGTCGCCAGGGTACAGTGAGGGTCCTTGGTGGTCAGCTGTCAATGCCCCAAAGAACCAAGGAGGAAAAAAATTTTGTGCAGTATTCAAAATAAAAACTTTTTTTTATTGCAACAATAGCAATTAAAAACAAATAAGATGCGTTTCGCCCTACAAAAGTTTGGGCTTCATCAGTAATAAAATATGAAATAATATAAAGGGCCAGAGGGACCCTTTTTATAGTCCTTCATCCTTTTCACTCAGATGCCGACTAATTTGCCGCCATGTTACCGGGGTGGGCACCGCCAACGCCAAGCCTTGATGTGAAAATCATCTGAGTTACGTCCTTTGCGTCTTCCCCCCCACGTGGGACGCGGGGCAGTGACGTCTTACCCGGAAGTAGATGTAGGTTTCACTTTCCTTTGTGTTCAGGGTGAAAACCATGGAGATCTTTAAACTGGAAACTGGGCGGACAATACACACTGTCCGAATGGGTTCTTTATATCTGACAGTCCTTTCTTAACGATCTAATCCGAAAATGTTATGAGAATCTCACACGTATATACCGGAGGGAGTAAAAGGAGAGCACCTCCAATAAGCGGCAAAGAACATATACGCAGCAATCAAAATAAATGCAATACTAAACATTATTAGGAGTATAAAATCAAAAGTAATGTACATTTAAGATGGGAAATATAGTTGGAATATTTTACAGCAAATGACACAGTTCGAAGTCCTTATTAAGTCCCTTTGGAACCAAAGTATCAATGATAATTTAATTTCTTCCTTATTTATATATATAAACGCGAAAGTCCTAACTGACTGACTGACTCCTCAACGCCCAGTTAAAACCGTTTAACCTAGGAATGTGAAATTTTGAAGGTGCACTGTTTTTATGATGTAGGCACCCACAAAGGAAGGATTTTTGTGAAACTCCGCCCCTAAGGGGGTGAAAAAGGGGGTTGAATATTTTAAACCGGATACCTATAGCTCAAAAATAGAAGATGTTACCAATGTGAAAATCAGTATTTAGATTTGTCTTGAAAAATAAAAAACACGTATTTTACCATGTTTTGAAAATACCTTTGGATGGGGAAAAAGGGGGGTTGAATACTTTTAGCAGTATACCTATATTTCAAAAACCTAAGATGTTCCAGGTGTGAAATTTGGTATTTACAATCTTCGTGAAAAAAACCAAACATGTGTTTTGCCATTTTCCACAATTCCAATTGGGGGGGGGGAAGGGGTCTGAATATTTTTATCAGTATACCTATATTTCAAAAACCAAAGATGTTACAGACGTGAAATTTGATATTTACAATCTTCTTGAAAAATAAAAAACATGTTTTACCATTTTCCAAAAATCCCAAGTGGTGGGGGGGGGGGTGAATACTTTTGAACAGGATACATATATCTCAAAAAACAAGATGTTACAAACATGAAAATTGGTATTTAGATTTGTCTTGAAAATTAAAAAAACATGTATTTTACCATTTTCCAAAAATCCATTGTGGGGGGCAAAAAGGGGGGTTGAATACTTTTATCAGTATACCTATATTTCAAAAACCAAATATGTTACAGGTGTGAAATTTGGTATTTACAATCTTCTTGAAAAATTAAACCAGTGTTTTACCATTTTCTGAGAAACCCAAATGGGGGATGAAAAAAAGGGGGTGAATACTTTTATCACTATACCTATATTTCAAAAAACAGATTTGTTGCAGGTGTGAAATTTGGTATTTACAATCTTCGTGCAAAAAACAAAAATGCATTTTACCATTTTCCGAAAATCCATATAAGGGGGGGTCGGGGAAAGGAGTGTGAATACTTTTATCAGTATATCTATATTTCAAAAACCAAGATGTTACAGGTGTGAAGTTTGGTAATTACCATCTTTTTAAAATAAAGAAACACGTGTTTTACCATTTTCCAAAAAATCCAAGTGGGGTGAAAAAAGGGGGTGAATACTTTTAAACAGGATACCTATATCTCAAAAACAGAAGATGTTACAGATGTGAAAATTGGTATTTAGATTTGTTTTGAAAAAAACCAACAGGTATTTTACCATTTTCCAAAAATCCAGTGGGATGGGGGGGGAAGGGGGTTTGAATACTTTTATCACGATACCTATATTTCAAAAAACTCATGTTACAGGTGTGAAATTCAATATTTACAATCTTCGTGCAAAAAAACCCCAAACTGTTAGATTTTAATTACCTGTATGAAAATATATATACACGTATTGTGATTCAAATACGTACTGCAGTAAATATATTTTAATGTTTTTTTTTCCCCCTTCTGTCTGTTTGAATTCTATGATTGTATATTTTCTATTCAGCTCCATTTCCTCTCGAAGCTAGCCAAAGGATGTTGATTAAAAATAGACATCCTGTGTTAACTCCTTTCCAGGCAAAATAGAACTGCCCGCAAAATCTATGTAGCGTCTGATATAGAAAAATCCATCTCTGAACCACATATGGTAATACGTTAACTGAGCTGGCTAAACTCTGACGTAGAAATGTATCTGTACTGATTGGCTGTTCTATCACATTCCTGTGTGGGGTGGATATGAAACTTTGTCTACAACGAACGTTTTCATTGTGCTACATCCTCCGCCCCTTCTATGCTTCCTGGGGGGTCTGGGCAAGGTTCTGTGCCAAGAGCTGGCCGAATGCCAGCACCAGGTAATGGCCAAGTGGCGTCCGAGGGGACGAGGCCTGGGGTGGTCACGAGGAGCCACCGGGTTTAAAAAAGGGGACGAGGAGTTGCCTCGTCGCCCTGTTGTGGAGTTCTGTTCCCGCATCGCTTCGTATCATTCTTTGTTGCTTAATCTGTTGCCGACCCAGCTTGTCTACGATTTCTGCTCCTGCTTTTGACCTGGCTTGTCTCTGACCAATCTATGTTCTATGCTATAGCGGTGACTAGTGTTGCGCACTGTAGGTTTAACCCCATGCACGCTGTTTGGTGTTTTACTCATTTCGTGGGGAGATTCCCCTCTCACCCTGATTTTTCTACTGCAGCCTTATCGGGGGTTTGCTCCAGGTCTAAGGGGTCTAAGTTATGATCTGACACGCTTGTACCATCTGCATATACGAAAGTCTGTTGGTTATCAACTTGCGTTCAGCTTGCTCGTTTTGCCAAAAGTGCCCAGGCTAGTACTGTGTGTATCTACAGACCCTGGTAATTACAAGTTACAAAGTACCCGATCAAGGTGGTCTGAAAACGTAAATTCTGTCAGTGTGCTGAGTGCCCTGCAGTCTGATCAATTCATTGCCTGTCCTGCCGAATGTCTCAGTACTAACGTTTCTGTCTTGCAATCTGATGTCTTGTTTTGTGCTCTAAGTTGTCCGTTGGTCTCGAAACCTTTTGGAGCTTAGTAGCAGTTCTCTTGCCTTATCATACTCCTTGGCTTTGGAGTAGAAGTCTGACAGTACGGTTTATCTCGCTAATATCAAACCGATAAATCCGTCCAAGGATCTCAACCTCGCTACTCTTGTGTGAGCGCCACTGCGCCCGTTACACATTGGTTGCTTGAAATCTAATAAATTGGTCTGTCTAAACAAAGACATCCAGACATAACTTGATGAAGCTATACTTTGTATGTGGCTGATTTTGCTGTCTCCGCTAGCGTCAGTGCGTGTTTTATTTTTAATATTTTCTTATTTGAAAAGAAACTTGCCGATGTTTATTGGAATTCCAATTATGGTAATTATAAACAGGACATTGATTTGATTAGCTAAATTTTATTTTTTATCAGTTGGTGTCAGAAATGAGATCTAATAATTCAACTGTCTGATATGATTTCCTTTTTTTTCTCATGTTAAACAGTTGCCTATATAGAAAAAGACTTTTCCTCTTGGCTTGGCTTTTGTTTGTGTTTTTTTTCTGAAGTTTTAGGCTGGGGTCAGACTAACGCATTTTTAACGTGTGTTTAGGCGCACTTAATCACGGCCACAGTAGCAGCAAATGACGGGCAATGACGGCCAATATACGAAGTACAGCCGCACGAAAGTCCGGCCGCGCAACGCAAGTGGAAAATAAACGCATTTTTTCGAATGCAGAACCGCTAGTACTGATGTACAGAGTGCGCTGTGTCCGCTAGCGGCGTGTTTGCGTGATTAGGAGACGTCACACTCTGCTAATGTCCAGCCTACATAACGTCCAGACGCAAAAAGTGTTTTATTGACGATCCGTAAAAAATCACGCACGAAAATGCGCATCGTCTGACCGTTTTCGCGCATTCCGTGAAAAAATACGTCAATCCGTTTGGACGCACTTTTTGACGGTCGCTGCGAATAATGCGTTTGTTTGACCCTAGCCTGAAGGCTCTGGTTGAGAGCGTGTTTGTGTTTTTGTTGCAAGGATGGACACTCTCTTTGTCTTGGTTTGTTTTTGTTATTTTGTGTTTATTGTAGTAAAGGAAAATCGTTTGAGGACCTCACGTGTGTTTTTCACTCGCCCGTTAAGTGCTGGAGTGTTCGTTTATTTAAATAGAGCCAGAAATTAAGTCATAAAAAAAAGAGACGTTTCTAGCGTTTGAATATGTGTCTGTCTGTATTGTAGCTACATTGTGTTTTGGAGTCTTGATTAAGTTCATACCTGCTTGTAATTTTGAGCATTTTATTTTTTTATTTAAATTGATTAGATCTGTAAGTATTAGATCTGTCCAGTTTCTTCTCATATAACAAAATGTTTGTCTCCCATTTGCGCTGTTGCCATTTATTTTGCTTTTATGTTTGCTCTCGCGCTGTCTGGTTTCTGTATTTTTGCAATTTTTTTTTATTGCTGATATTTTTCTTTACGTGATTTAAATGTAATGTTTGTTTTTTTCAGATATGTTTTCGTATTGTATTACTTGTCACTGTTTCTAATTCCTAATTGATGTCTTTCATGTTTTATATTTTTATTATAATATGCAGCTGCCTGTATTTCTCTCTATATATTAGAGCTGCAACTAACAATTATTCTCATATTATTATTAATTAATCGATTCATCGGATAAAAAATAAATAAAATTGTTTACTTAAAAGGAATTTTATGTAAAAAAAAATAACCACAACCCTTCCCCCCCTTTTTCATAAGCAATTTGCAAGTTTTGTACGTACATTCGCAAATTGCGTATCTTGTGTACTTTTCACACAAGGTATGCGAGTGCTTGGTCAGAGGGATGGGTTGATGCTGCATGCACAGCTTAAACCCAAGTTTGCTTTCTCAAATGAACAGCTACAAGCAGTTGGTCATAGATGATGATGTCAGCATGAAATCGGGGTTAATAAGCTTAAGTGGTCGGGTGTGTAGAGTGTCCCTTTTAAATAATTTTATGAAAAAACTGAATGGGAGGAGGGACTGGAGGTGGAAGAGAGTAACTTTGCTCAAGTGACTTGACCTGAGTGTGAGAGGGAGTGGGTATGGACAAATGACCGGATCTGAGTGTGGGAGTGAGTTTGGGGAAAGGGACCAGACCAAAGGGAGGGAATGGCAGTTCCCGACCAAAGAGGGTGTGGCAGGGAGGGTGGGGTGGTGGCACAGGGCTCCAGCTTCAAAGATAGAACACAGATGTACAGCTCCTTCACCCAGTGGCAGTATTGTTACGTCTCGACCCTGCCCCCGGTTGTGGGAACAGGGAGTTTCCAGTTTGTCTGGTTTTCTTGTTCAGGCTCTACAGACCATTCCCACTGGGCTGAAGATCTGCAGTCACATGATCTGCTTAGCCCTATAAATAGGGCCAACCAGGCATTTGATCCATGGATCAGGATAGACTAACAGGGTTATTCAGAGAGCGTGAAAAGCAGGAGAATGACTGGAGAATGAAAAATTCTAGGTCAAAATAGCCAAACCAGAAAAATTCTCCCTTTCATCTCACTTTCCAAATTGGCTATTTTGACCTAGAATTTTTCATTCTCCAGTTATTCTCCTGCTTTTCATGCTCTCCGAATAACCCTGTTAGTCTGTGATCCTCTAGTTCCTGTTCCTCGTGTTTATTATAGTTCAAGTTCTGATTATCTGTGTATGACTCTTTGGCTCTGATTTCTGGATATTCTCTAGTCTGCTCCCTAAGTATTATTGCATTTTTGATACCTCGTGTATGACCTGGCTTGGCTTCTGGAACTTCTTCTGTATGTATCTTGTTTGTTTAGATTTGTCTGTACGTGTCTAGTTCAGTTGTTTTCACTCTACAGGCATTTGGCCACGAAGCCATATGGTGTGAGTGATTCCCAGGGCTATGTCTGAACTCCCTGGCTGGGAGTGTGAGGATTTGCAGTGTGCTGCATTCACGTATCAAGTTCTATTTTGCATTGTTTTCAAGTTCAGGTGTTTTCACTTTACAGGCATTTGGCCACAAAGCCATATGGTGTAAGTGAGTCCCAGGGCTTTGTCTGAACTCCCTGGCTGGGAGTGTGGGGATTTGCAGTGTGTTGCACTTATTGTACATTCACGTATCTAGTTCTGTCTTGCACTATAGGATTCACATTTTTTCAAGTATTGGGTCCTGTCCTGCAGTGTGTAGAATTCATCGTGTTTCTTAAGTGTTGCAAGGGATTGCTGAAGTCTGCAAACAAAACCATATACCTGCCCTAAAGGCTTCACTCTACACAGCCTGGGGGCTTCCAATCACCCTTTAGGGGGCCTGCCATTACAAGTATCCTATTGTTTGTGCTATAGTTCTGCTACTGTTGTAAACGGAATAAAAACAAACTGGTTGTGTATGACATAACCCTAGAACTAAATCATACCTAGTAAAGCAGCAGCACGTCTTCTCCAATCAGCTCCGTAGCTGAGGTTATTTACGTTAACTCCATCTGACTCTAAACAGTGTGTGCTGTACACAGGACGATTAATCGACAATGGAAATAGTTGACAACTATTTTAATCATCGATTAGTTGTCTATTAATCTATTTGTTGAATTCAGCCTATATATAACTACCTATCTTAATACAGTTGCTTGTCTATGTTTTCTATTGCTTAGTCTTGATAAAAAAAAAAAAAAAAAGAGGAAATGGACAATAGCAGCTTTGCTTTCACATTAACTTTCAATCCCGCCTGTTAACTAATTTTTTTTCTCATTCTTGTAGAAAAAGTTTTCTTTCTTTGTTTTTTATTAATAGTTCTTTCTATTTGTAATATGTAGTAGTTAATATGATGTAAATTGAAAGTTGTATTTAGCTGTGAATTCTGGAATGTGTCTTATTTTCATGCTATAATGGGATTTGTTGTATGCTGTGAGTATCTATTAGGGATAATTACACAGTATATAACAAATAGTAATAATTGATAATTTGTTATTGATTTTTAAATTATCCTGAGATTTAAAAGGGCGTGGTCAGTTATTTTTCTCTGGTCTTTATTTGAGTCCAGAACAAAGGAATGACCAAACCTTAATATAAGTTATATGTTTTGCATAGGGGATGTGCATGCCTGTGTAGTCTTCTTTGTTACTGAACGAATGATAATCTCTAATGATATAATAATTATATTATGTGAATCCCCTATTAAAGAATTGCCAAAATGACTGAAGTAATTTACAGGTTCTGTAACCTGTACAATGGAATATATATATATATATATATATGTGCAACATAATACAGTAGCCAAAGAGGTCCTGTTTAAGAGTTTACAATCTAAAGGGATAGATTGATATTGAAGGATTAGAGTTTATTGAGAATATGACGTATTAAAGTTTACGTGGATTGTGTGGAAAGCACATACAGGTTCTGTAGCACTGTACAAAGGAATGTTAAAGTATGTTAGTACCTAGAAGAAATAAGAAAGAAAAAAGAGGAAATTAGGCAGATTTATTTGGTATTCAGGTGATAAGTGGGGATAGAACATTTTTTGTTGACAAACTGAGTTAAGATTGTAATTTAATATCCTAAGCATTGTGTGGTTTCTTTTCAGAAACCATTTGATTAATTAGGTCATATTGCTAATTGGGGATTTGTGCACATAAATATTTGATAATTATTTTTAACATGCCCTTCTATACGTTTTTTTCCAGTTTATGATATGTGTTATGTGTTTTTTTTATTTTAATGTACTGGAGAAAGTAAGGCAATGATGACCGTTGCAAAAGTTAAAAAAAAATGAAGTTTTCACATTCTTCTCCTAGCCACCTTCATCTTGTCTCTCTCATGACCCCTCCTCTTTTCTTTTTTTTCCCTTAGCAAATTTTGAACACAAAGGAATTGACTTTTACAAGTTTAGATACAAGTTTTTTAAAGTTTGACAGGTTATTAATATTTTTTTTCCAAGTTTTTTTGATTTAGGTGAAAAAATTAATAGTAACGCATGCCAACGCACATTGCAGCTAATGCTGATCAAGCTAGATGGAAGATTCTTCAATACCATTATCGGTACTCAAACACATATCATCATTTCACATTGCAATGTTACGTTTCATTTACCGGTTACCAAAGATCAATAAAGGAATTATCAGACACCAGGCAATAAAACATTCTAACAAAAGGAGTTTAATTTCATCTTAAATAATATGAAAGAAGAAGAAACACAGAACTTTGCATCTTTATATTCGGAAGAATTATTACTGTGTTGTTCTTATAGGGATATTCTGCGCCAGATACCTGAATGTCTGTTCTAACTGATGGTTATTTAATATTGTATATTTTTATGTGATTATAATTCTTGTTTTTCAGGAGTGGGTGGGTGCCCTGATGTGTTTAGGGGGCTGCAATTCACATTCAATTAAAATTAAATTCATGTATTTAGGAACATATAATTAATGCATTTGCATAAATACGTTTCATGACATATATAGTGTTAAATGGAATATAGTTTAATTCAGGTCTAAATGATTATAGGAAAGTTTTAATTCGGTAAAATTAGAAGTTGTTTTTATTTTAGGATTTTATTGGGATTGGTGTGTTTAATAAACACCAGTTTTGTTTCAAAACACCAAACAAGAATGGATAAGATGTCAATAAATTATTTTTTGATATTAAAATGGGTGGAATATGCACTTAGGCTATTATCCTTTTGAGTCAAAGTTGCGTATATATATATATATTTTTCTCTAATGCAATGAGTCAGAAGTAATATGATTTTCATTTTTTTGTTGCGTGAGGCCCATAGGCTTTGCGAGGGACTTTTTAAAATTTATTATCCGTGTCTCTTCTTGTGTAATTAACAACATTTTTATTGTTTTTGTGCACTTTAGAGTGATGTATGAAAATGAATGAATGTGTATATGATTGCAGTGTATTTTCTTTCTTTATTTTTGCAAAAAAAAGTGTCACATCTTCATCATCACAAGAAATCTGACAGTCACCATGTTCACAATGACTGCATATGGAATGAATCATGGACATTTTGTGTCAAGGTTAGAGGTCACAGGTAATAAGCAACCAGCGCAAAGAGACAGCTTTTTGAGGAGTCCCTATGTGGGAGCTCTGATTACATTCAGTGATTATGCGTCTCAAGGTGGGATGTTGAAAAAAAGACCAAACCGCTGACCTCACACTTTGGACAAGGACTACGGAATTAGATTGAGATATTATTTTTTTTCTTTAATCCCCTAGATAAGTGTGAGTAAGGATTGGATCTGGGAAAATGAGAATGTATTTCTTGAGAGTGTTTGTGAATGCAGGTGTGTATGTGTTCTGTGGAGTGAGGCCGAACATAAGAAAACGCCCATATATAGATTTGACTCATGTTGATTATTAGATAAATTAACTTAAATTCAAGTTATTTTTCTTGTTCGGTGAAGTACATTTTGGGAAATGGGAA
This sequence comes from Leptobrachium leishanense, assembly GCA_009667805.1. Classification (NCBI taxonomy): domain Eukaryota; kingdom Metazoa; phylum Chordata; class Amphibia; order Anura; family Megophryidae; genus Leptobrachium; species Leptobrachium leishanense. Next base: position 142,088 of record RXON01003594.1, read on the forward strand.
TAAATAATTTTTTAATGTCTAGATTAGGTATTTGGCCCAGGCTCCAAGTGTGGTTCGCTGAAAGAGTGAATCCAGATAGATAAGTGTATTTTATGCTCATAAAGGGCCTCCTTGGGGAATCCCTTTCGTACATCATAAAGGTATTGAGGTATTTTATGAGTAATTAATAGATTTTTTTTCTTCCCCTCTGAGCATCTAGAATAGAGGTATTAGGCGATAACACTGTGGCCCCAGGTATAATTAGTTTAATTGTCTAAATTTTGGTTAATCCTTTTAAGTGCTCACAGGTGATCTGTGATCAAAACAAAGAATTGTTAGATTTAAATTTCCTGTATGAATATATACATATTGTGATTCAAATACGTACTGCAGTAAATGTATTTTAGTTAATGGGTTCCCCCCCTTCTGTCTGTTTGAATTCTATGAGTGTATATTTTCTATTCAGCTCAATTTCCTCTCGAAACTAGCCAAAGGATGTTGATTAAAAATAGACATCCTGTGTTAACTCCTTTCCAGGCAAAATAGAAATGCACACGAAATCTATGTAACGTCTGATCTAGAAAAATCCATCTCTGAACCATATATGGTAATAAGTTAACTGAGCTGGCCAAACTCTGACATAGAAATGTATCTGTACTGGTTGGCTGTTATATCTCATTCCTGTGTGGGGTGGATATGAAACTTTCAGGGTTATCCAAAGAGATTCGAAAAGTCACCGCACGTTCGGTGACTTTTCATTCTCTTCAATTCGGTTCCTTTTGCCGATTGCATTTCGGTGACCCTGCGGTGTATTCAGCAAACATCACAGGGTCCCCGAATTGCAGGGAAAAGCTGCCGCAAACCTGACGAAAACTAACCGAATGCATGCTGAAAACAAGCAAAAACATCTGGATTAACCTTTGAAAAAGACGAACAGGAGCCGAACAGGAGCCGAATCACACAGAGCCGAAGCAGCTGTGAGGTAGAGGAGGCAGTGAATAAATTAGAAAAACCATTTGTATGAATCTGGGAAAAAGAAACGCTGTTTGCAAAGAAACTACTGAGCGAAAATGTCTGAAATTTTCACAGGAGGTCCAGGGAATGATAATAAAGAGGGCTGTTACAAAAAAAATAAGTAAACTGAAAAAAAAAAATCAAAAAAAATCGGACTTTTAAAAAAAAAAAAAAAATATCTGAAAAATGCTTAAAGTGTCCTAAAAAATCTATAAATAAAGAGACTTTTTGCTGCAGAATTTTATAATGAACGGTTTATTAGATATTGAATTAAAACAGGAATATTTTTAACATTGAAGCCTATGGGATTCTCCTGAATAAATTTGCCGAATTAAACCACCGAATGGCAGGGCATTAGGGGAACCTTTCACTGCTGGCTTGTGTTCTCTGAATAGCCAAAGCAGTGCTTCTCTATGGGGATTTCACTGCCCTCGAACAGGGACCGAACAGGCACCGTATGTGCAGGCAATTCGCCAGGATTTGGCGAATTGCCTGCTCTCTGGATAGCCGAATGGCCAGGAAAGGTAACCGAACGCTGATTTTCAGCATTCGGTTACCTTTCTCAAGCAATTCGGATCTCTTTGGATAACCCTGTTAGTCTACAATGAATGTTTTCATTGGTTGCTTGAAATCTAATAAATTGGTCTGTCTGAAAAAAGACATCCAGACATGACATGATGAAGCTATACTTTGTGTGTGGCTGATTTTGCTGTCTCTGCTAGCATCAGCACGCGTTTTATTTTTAATATTTTCTTATTTGAAAAGAAACTTGCAAATGTTTATTGGAATTCCAATTATGGTAATTATAAACAGGACATTGACTTGATTAGCTAAATTTTATTATTTAACACAAACATGTTTCACCATTTTCCGAAAATCCAGTTAAGGGGAGGTGGGAAAAGGGATGTGAATAGTTTATCAGTATACCTATATTTCAAAAACCAAAGATGTTACAGGTGTGAAATTTGGCACTTCTTGAAACATAAAAAAACAAGTGTTTTACCATTTTCCAAAAATCCCAAATGGGGGTGAAAAAGGGGGGTTCTAACAAAAAAAACTCCTTTTTCTTTTAAAAACAATTTTAACAAATCCTAAAATCCACCCAAGCGAAGCTGTGGGAAAAAGCTAGTGTATGTATATATATATATATATATATATATATATATATATATATATACGCGAAAGTCCTGACTGACTCATCAACGCCCAGCTGAAACCGTTTAAACTAGGAACATGACATTTTGAAGGTGCACAGTTTTTATGAAGTAGGCACCCACTAAGGAAGGTTTTTTGGAAACTCCGCCCCTAAGGGGTTGAATATTTTAAACAGGATACCTATAGCTCATAAATAGGGATGAGCTGATCGGTTCGGAGTTCGCATCGAACATAGCCTGATCGCATGTTCGCGAACTACGAACATTTCCGCTTGTTCGCCCACAATAGACCACAATGCACTTTTCCACTGGCCCGAAGCTTGTAATTGGCTACAGCTCACTGCCAGTCTTCCACCAGCTACTGGGGGGGTCTCATTTCTACAAAAATATCTGGGAATTGTTCTAATCTGTATGTTCTCACTGACACCCAGTATTTTGGGGGTCAGTAATTGCTACAAAATATTTGTGAATTGAGGTGATCTGTGTCTTGTCACTGCCACGCAGTATTTTGGGGGTCAGTAATTTCTACAAAATATTTGTGAATTGAGGTGATCTGTGTCTTGTCACTGCCAGTGCCACGCAGTATTTTGGAGGTCAGTAATTTCTACAAAATATTTGTGAATTGAGGTGATCTGTGTCTTGTCACTGCCAGTGCCACGCAGTATTTTGGAGGTCAGTAATTTCTACAAAATATTTGTGAATTGAGGTGATCTGTGTCTTGTCACTGCCAGTGCCACGCAGTATTTTGGGGGTCAGTAATTGCTACAAAATATTTGTAAATTGAGGTGATCTGTGTCTTGTCACTGCCACGCATTATTTTGGGGGTCAGTAATTTATAAAAAAAATCTGGAAATTGAGGTGATCTGTGTCTTGTCACTGCCAGTGCCACGCAGTATTTTTGGAGTCAGTAATTTCTACAAAATATTTGTGAATTGAGGTGATCTGTCTTGTCACTGCCACCCAGTATTTTGGGGGTCAGTAATTGCTACAAAATATTTGTGAATTGATGTGATCTGTGTCTTGTCACTGCCACGCAGTATTTTGGGGGTCAGTAATTTCTACAAAATATTTGGGAATTGAGGTAATGTGTGTCTTGTCACTGCCAGTGCCACGCAGTATTTTGGGGGTCAGTAATTTCTACAAAATATTTGGGAATTGAGGGGATCTGTGTCTTGTCACTGCCAGTGCCACGCAGTATTTTGGAGGTCAGTAATTTCTACAAAATATTTGTGAATTGAGGTGATCTGTGTCTTGTCACTGCCAGTGCCACGCAGTATTTTGGGGGTCAGTAATTGCTACAAAATATTTGTGAATTGAGGTAATCTGTGTCTTGTCACTGCCAGTGCCACGCAGTATTTTGGGGGTCAGTAATTTCTACAAAATATTTGGGAATTGATGTGATCTGTGTCTTGTCACTGCCACGCAGTGTTTTGGGGGTCAGTAATTTCTACAAAATATTTGGGAATTGTGGTGATCTGTGTCTTGTCACTGCCAGTGCCATGCAGTATTTTGGGGTCAGTAATTGCTACAAAATATTTGTGAATTGAGGTGATCTGTGTCTTGTCACTGCCATGCTGTATTTTGGGGGTCAGTAATTTCTACAAAATATTTGGGAATTGAGGTGATCTATGTCTTGTCACTGCCAGTGCCACGCAGTATTTTGGGGGTCAGTAATTTCTACAAAATATTTTGGAATTGAGGTGATCTGTGTCTTGTCACTGCCAGTGACACGCAGTATTTTGGGGGTCAGTACTTTCTACAAAATATTTTTGAATTGAGGTGATCTGTGTCTTGTCACTGCCGTGATGGAGACGATACATTCGGATGTCTGCCCTATCAACTTTCGATGGTACTTTCTGCGCCTACCATGGTGACCACTGGTAACGGGGAATCAGGGTTCGATTCCGGAGAGGGAGCCTGAGAAACAGCTACGACATCCAAGGAAGGCAGCAGGCGCCCCATTTACCCACTCCTGACTCGGGGAGGTAGTGACGAAAAATAACAATACAGGACTCTTTCGAGGCCCTGGAATTGGAATGAGTACACTTTAAATCCTTTAACGAGGATCTATTGGAGGGCAAGTATGGTGCCAGCAGCTGCGGTAATTCCAGCTCCAATAGCGAAAGGTGAGGTTGGGTGATGGCTAGCTCCTGGGAGAACCAGGAGTGTATGGTATTGCTATCAGGACGACACCCGTGATTAGCCTCCCCAGCCTGTGGAAGGCTTGCTGGACCTCATGGAGCCTTCCATGGAGCAACTTGGAGCGTCTCCTGGAGACCCTGCTTCTGGCTGGAGAGCCAGGTTGGACAAACTAACAGAGACCTCACAATATTTCGCCGAGGTAAGAGAATGCATCAACGATTGGGGGAATGCCCAGAAGGCACGGCTTGCGGCAGAGGCCCACTACCACGAGCTAGAACTTTTAGCACACGCTTTATTAACTGCTCGTGGGGCCCTGAAGAGGCAAGTAGGGCTACCCCACCATGTCAGTGGGACCACTGAAGAGAAGTTAAGAATTGAATTGGTAGAGGTGGCGGAAGCGGGGGCCATTTGTTCAAAATTGAAACATGAAGTAATGCTTTATATCGAGGACTTACCCTCCAGTGAGGCAGCGGGAGGGGGAGAGATGGCCGCTGTGGCTGGTGAAGAAGCAGGGGCTGAGTCCTCTCTCTCAGAAAGCGAAGCAGCAGTAGAAATGGAGGTTGAAGAAAGGGAGGAGGAGGCAGCAGACTCTCAGGAGGCTGTATCGCTGACATACGCCACGGCGGTGGTCAGCAAGCAAAATCCAAAGGCCCCTGAGACACCGAGACAAATAGTAGATAAACTTAAAAAACAATACGAAAGGGGCGGAGCTAGCAGCTGCAGTGAGCGGCTGCGTTTTGGATCGGCTCCGAGGCAACTTGGGCCATACTGCAGATCTCACCTCTCACTTGCCCCAATACGGCTCCCAACTGCCTTTGAGGGGTCTTGGGGGACCCGAGGGACCTGGCTGCCTCCTTTCCGAGAGTCCGGAGGTGGAATATCTACTCCAGAGGAGATTCGGGCCTGGAAGCGGCGGCCATTTTGGAGGTCCTCGTGGAGGTCGGCGGAATCTCACTCCTGGCTGGGAACTCAAAAACAAAGTCCCAGGTACAAGCGGCAAGTGGCTGGTCCACGGCGGGGCTGAGGCGAGAGGAGACGGGGCCGGCGCCGGTTTGCCCTCCGGGGACACAACTCATCTCGGACCCCAGACCAAGGCCTATTACGGGGGCCAGAGGAGGCGGTGCAGCGCGGGCTGAAGTGAATACTGCCCTTCTCCTGGATCCCCGTGGAGCAGATAGGCGTGCGCCGGAGATCAGGTTGATTTCCCCACGCTGGACGGGTGGCGCCGGGGATTCAGACCTTCCCGGCGGTGCCTGGTGATGAGCTGACGGGCGAGCGGGGGATGGTTCCGGCGGTCGCTCTCCTCGTCTCCGCCGTCCTTGAGGGGCTACGACGCACGTCCGAGGTGAGAGGTGACCCTCCCGTCCAACGAGGCATTCTGCCAATCCAAGCAAAAGAGTGCCCAGAAATGTAAAATTAAACGCTCATCTATAACATTCCCGGATTTTCCACAAGATCCATATTTCAAACTTTTCCCCCTTTTTTTTTTCTCTCCATAATCTGCACAGACTGTCTGCGTAATAAAAAGTTTTTTTTTTTCATTTTTCATAATCTGCACAGACTGTCTGCGTAATATAACTTTCCTCAATCTGCACAGACTGCGTAATATAATTTTCCTCAATCTGCACAGACTGTCTGCGTAATATAATTTTCCTCAATCTGCACAGACTGTCTGCGTAATATAATTTTCCTCAATCTGCACAGACTGTTTGCGTAATACAATTTTTTCCTCAATCTGCACAGACTGTCTGCGTAATACAATTTTTCCCTCAATCTGCACAGACTGTCTGCGTAATTCAATTTTTTCCTCAATCTGCACAGACTGTTTGCGTAATACAATTTTTTCCTCAAATCTGCACAGACTGTCTGCGTAATTCAATTTTTTCCTCAATCTGCACAGACTGCGTAATTCAATTTTTCCTCGATTTGCACTGACTGTCGGTGTAATATACTTTTTTCTCTGGACGCTTTACCTTGACCTACAATGACAGAGTAAAGTAATTTTTTAGGTGGTCCCTGTGGGGCCCACTACTTTCTTATGATAATTTTCTACAAAGGACAGAGGCAGCGACCGAGCATGTTCTCTACGTGATCCGGCAGCTCTGCAGGCAGGCAGTGCCACTCAACGGACACCGAACTTTCAACATCATAAACAGAATCGCGTACGCACAACGAACCAACCAGCATATCATGGCCTCCAGCAAAAGTAAGAAACCGGGAGCTAAACCAGACTTTTTTACTCCCAAATCCACTAAGCGCCGCGACGACACGGACACCCAAGAGGGAGGAAGATCCCCGTCGGCAGCCTCAGACCGGCTTCCCAATGTTAACAACGCAGACCTCTCGACATTCACACTTAAGATGGAAGCAATGTTCAAAGATCTATCGTCTGCACTGACCTCCCGCCTTGACGCAGTTTCAGCCGACATAAGGAAGGAGATCCGAGATATAGGAGACAGAACATCCCATTTGGAGACCAAGACGGAGGAACTGGCTACGGCTCACAACTGCATGGCGACCACAGTGGAGACGCTGGAAAAACAGATACGGAAATGTGAATCTAAACTAGCGGACCTCGAGGATCGCTCCCGCCGTCACAACCTAAAGATACGGGGCATCCCTGAAACGGTCTCTCCAGGGGAGCTGTCCTCGTACGTCTCGGAATTCTTTACTCATCTACTACCAATCGTTGACCCGGAATCCCTGTTGATGGATCGCATCCATCGAGTGCCAAAACCACCATCCGCACCACTAAAAGCACCTAGAGATGTGATATTGAGACTTCATTATTATCGCCCCAAGGAAGACATTCTGAAAGCTCTACGTAGTCCGACAGCCCTCGGGGAGGAGTACGCCCACCTGGCAGTCTTTCCGGATCTCTCACAAGCTACACTCCAACTTCGACGTTCATATCGCCCTATTACCTCTGCACTACGTGAGGCTGATGTGAGGTACCGATGGGGATACCCTACAAAGTTGATAGTGACCCAGGATGGATCCACATCAGTGTTTGGATCACCCGCTGAGGGCCGCGAAGCCCTGGAGACCTGGGGGCTAAAGATACCCGAAGTGTCAGGAGCACATCCCAAAACGACCAAAAGAATTCGCGCAGAATGGCATAACCGCTGAGTAATAGTAACGACAATGAGATTCAACACCCACTTAAGTTAAAGGGTGGCCGTGCCTTTTTTTCCCAAGTTTGCTCGTTAGTTAGGTAAGGTTATGTGTGGTTTTCTGATTATACAAATGTTTTCTCTGTTATACACGCAGAAATAAGGCACTGTTTGCCGCAGTGTATGATCCACCTCTCTCCCCCTTCACTGGAAGGGATCAGGCTTCCTTACAGGGAACCCTGGATGGAGATATGTTTGTTAATTCATGTATATAGTTGTATAGTGCACAAGCACTGGATTCTTTATTTCTTCTATTCTTTTTTCCTTCCCCCTCTTTTCTTAAAGGCTACTGATGCAGTCGACACCTATCCTGACTGGAGACATCGAGACAGACGTATGCAAATGTTAACACCTAAAGTTGCGCAAGCTTCACAATTCGCAGTCACTGTATTAAAACCATTTTACGAAGATACTCACTTATAATGTGAAAGGCCTTAACCTGCCTGTAAAACGACACTCCCTATATAGAGATCTGCGCACTCACGACGCAGATATAATATGCTTGCAGGAGACCTACTTCCGCAGGTTGGACCACCCTAAACTCTTTACACCCCAATACACCAGACAATACCACTCAACGTATCGAGCTAAATCGCGAGGGGTCTCTGTCCTAGTCCATAATAGGGTAGCGTTCGAAACCCATCGGATAATTAAAGATCCAGGGGGCAGGTTTGTGATTTTAGTTTGTACAATGAACTCTAAGCTATATACTCTGGTAGCAGCATATGCCCCGAATTCAGCGCAGACACGATTTCTGACTCAATTACTTGACAAAGTTTCAGATGTTCTCTCGAGGGATCTGCTGCTTTGTAGCGATTTAAACACCTGTGTGGATTCCTTTAGGGACCGCTCCGCCTCACAGATATCCTCTTCCGCCACCTCCTCTTCGAACAAACTCAGGTCCCTCCTACAACAGTACCAATTGTATGATGCCTCCTGCATCCCTTTGAACGAGACTACACTTTCAGGTCCATGGCGCACAATAGCTATACCAGATTAGATTACTTTTTGATATCAAACACGCTCCTCCCTAGAGTGATCGACTGTGTTATTCTCCCCTTTACTTGGTCGGATCATTCTCCTGCGGCTTCTAACGCTGTCAGATGATTATAAATATTACACGAGACCGCCATGGCGACTTCCAGCACACGTGCTCAAACACGACCAGGCCGCTTCAGCATTGACAAACACATTGAAAGATTACTTCACTGAAAATGACACCCCCAACGTAAATCCTTTCACTTTATGGCAAGCACATAAGGCGGTGTTTCGGGGGGAATGCATAAAATGGGCTGCCAAGTTGCGTTAAGACTATGTCTCCGCACGATTAGAGTTACTAGCCTCTATACAAATACTAGATACTCAGAATAAATTATATCCCTCATCTACTTTGGCTGAGGAGTTGGACGGGGCGATAGGTATTTTGGTTCTATGGCCAAGCAAAAAGCAAGGTATTATGCATTCCAGAATAAACCTGGACGCTTATTAGCTCGCAAGCTTAAGCCCTCTAGGGCTCCCACTAAGGTTGCTGCAATTCAAACGGCGCAGGGTCTGATTCATAACCCTATAGACATTGCAAATTAATTTGCAACTTATTATGAGTCTCTGTATAATCTGGCTATAGCCGACTCAATGCCCAACCCTACCGCAGACGACATTAATGCATATCTAGCGAACTTAAATTTACCGTCGTTGACAACCACACAAGCAGAAGCTCTGTCAGCTCCTATATCACAAGAGGAACTCTCCGGCGCCATTAAGGCCCTCCCAAAACATAAAGCGCCAGGACCAGACGGATTGACTGATCAATATTATACCTCTTTCTCCACCATACTGATACCACACTTATTGACAGTATTTGCACGAGCAAGAGAGACGAGTTCGTTCCCAGTGGATATGTTACGGGCACATATTATCACATTGCCGAAACCAGGGAAGACCCCAGACACATGTAAAAACCTGAGACCTATATCACTGCTAAACGTGGACCTGAAACTGTACAGTAAGATTTTAGCAACCAGACTTCAAATATTCCTCCCAAAACTGATTGGCCCCGATCAAGTGGGTTTTATTTCCGGACGTCAAGGCCCTGATAGTACTAAAAAACTGATTAACCTCATGGAGATGCAGCGGCGCTCGGGTCAACCCGGTCTCTTACTTTCGTTGGATGCCGAGAAGGCATTCGACAGAGTAAACTGGTTATTTATGGAATTGGTTATGACTAAATTTAACATTTCCACTGAGTTTCGAGCCGCGATACAAACAATATACGACTCTCCCTCCGCGAGAGTGCTCATTTCGGGCTTCTTGTCGGAGGAATTCGTGATTACGAATGGAACCAGACAGGGATGTCCATTATCCCCTCTTTTATATGCGCTGGTTTTAGAACCCTTGGCACAAGCCATAAGGCAGAATGATGAGGTTAGGGGAATACAGGCAGGCCCGGCTATATACAAACTCCATCTGTATGCTGATGATATATTAGTCACTTTGACTGATCCTCACTCGTCCATTCCTGCCCTACAAGACGAATTAACTACTTACAGCCAACTAACCTATCATCTGGTCAACGTCTCCAAAACGCAAGCTCTACCTCATAATATCCCCCAGACACAACTGACCGCACTACGACGTCTATACATGTATGACTGGAGATCCCACTATCTCACATATTTAGGTCTGCGAATAACATGGGACCCGGGGGTACTGATTAAACATAACTATGATAGAATACTGACCGAAGTGAAATCCTTGTTGTCTAAGTGGAGGTCCCGGGAGGTGTCGTGGCTGGGCAGAATGGCGTCTGTAAAAATGAGTATTCTTCCAAAAATTTTATACATTTTTCGCACCCTACCACTTAAGCTACCAAGACTCTATTTGGATACGTTACAATCTACCCTGATGACTTTTGTTTGGAACCATAAACGCCCTAGAGTCCCTAGATGCCTCTTATACTATAGACAAACAGAAGGAGGATTACATATGGTAAATATCCACAAATATTATAGAGCCTCCTGTTTGGCGTCATTATCCGAAATCTTTCATAATGAACCGTGGCCACAATGGCTTGTGGTTGAAGCTTCTTGTTGAGAAGGCCACAATTTAGCCAACCTGCTCTGGGTGCCTTTGTCTTTTAGACCTAAGTTGCAAGCCCCTATGCCGTCCACAGCCCTTCACCTCGGAATCTGGGACCGCCATTTAGCAATGATCACGAGCCACCACCCATTATCCATGGCTGCTCCTCTGTCTTCTCTGTCATACCTCCTGCCTCAGACACTTTTTGACCCTTGGCTCAGATGTGGGGTCTATAACCTACATCATCTTTTCACACCGTCTGCCATGCTCTCCTTCGATGCTGTCCGTTGTAAATATTCGATCTCAGACTCAATGTTTTTGTCGTATATGCAAATATATTCTTTTCTAAAAGCGAATAAGGTATTAACTGGACTCGAGACACACAAACCACTTTTGTCAGAGGTGGAGTTGTTTTGCCTGGACTCATTGTCTTCCAGTAAACCGATATCACTATTTTATCGTATATTAAATACACCGGCCACCAGGGAATGTTGGGCTTTCCAGAAGGGGTGGGAGAGGGATTTATCTCGGTCCTTCTCAACTACCCAATGGCAAAAGGCATACAAATTTTCATTGGGAGCAACCAAGTGTGCAACTTTGATAGAGACACACAGGAAAGTCTTGTACAGATGGTACTACACACCGGACAAACTGAAACGATACTCGCCCCAAGCATCCGATCTATGCTGGAGATGTGCCTCCGCTGTTGGCACGATGGGACACATTTGGTGGCATTGCCCTGGAGTAGCCGAGCTTTGGAGAGTCATTTCGGCACTGGCCACGGAAGTACTGGGAGTGCCGATACCTCATGCTCCGGAAACACTTTTATTAGGAATGATAGATCTCCCACGCCCACATATACAGATGTTATTCATCTTGGTTTCTACTACAGCCTTGTTGATAGCCAGGAATTGGAAGACTGTTCACTTACCCACCCGGAAACAATTGATAGGCTTGCTGGACCAATACCGCCACTTTGACACCAAAGCTAATACGATATATGGCTTTAGACCAGCCAAAAAAGATCCTTGGCAACTGTGGGATATTCAAAAGATTTATGAGACAAGCAGGAATGGTCGTCCGAACGCTCAGGCCAATTCTGGTTGAAAGTGGTTATTACTTCTGAAGTACAGGATTGATTGCATAAAAGCTGATATTAATGTTGGTCCTTCCCCCCCCCCTTTTTTTTTTTTTTTTCTTCTTTCTTCTTCTCTTCCCCCTCTTCCTTTCTCTTCTTTTCTTCTCTTATGTTAAGGTACGTTTAATATATTTGGAAAGTACATTTTATGTAACATGAAAAATACCAATAAAAATATATTTAAAAAAAAAAAAAAAAAACAATACGAAAGCATAAAAAACACAACACAATGCTGTCTCGCAAGAGCTGGCATGCCTGTGCGCCAAATCCAACAACTTGGCAGCGACAAAAAGGGCCCCCATAAATGAAAAAATCAAGTTGTTTAAAGCGCAGCAAATTAATTTGCAAGCAGCCCTGCTCAGGATCGCCGAGGAGCAGTAGAGACTGGGTGGGATGCCCCCGCCGAAAACCTCGGGGAAAATGAGCAGGCAGCAGATAATCGATCATAGACGGCGCCAGTACTCTGCAACCGTGTGTTCGCCCGAACGGGTAGACCCCCCCAACATCACAGGCTGCCGAATGCCCCCCGTCATCGCCGGTCTGAAGGCACCACCTCCCGTCATCGCGGGTTCCAAGCACCCCCCTCCTGTCATCGCGGGTTCCTGGACCCCCCCTCCCATAATCGCGGGTTCACGGATCCCCCTCCCGCCATCGCGGCTTCCCGGACCCCCCCGCGGTGACCCTTGGTACCAGACAAGGTAATAGAAAAAGAATCGTGGCCTGAGAATGCAGCATTCGACCTGTGGATACTTCAAGTCCCGGAAGAGACGCGAGGGGCAATAACACGTGGTTTGGCGTTCTCCTTGGAGGACTGCCCAGATGATATCTATGACGGAATGGAGATGTTGTTCCGCCTGCGGGTGTGCTCCATCTGCGTGACCCCGTCGCTTACCGCTGGCCCGACTACCGAGTGGCGCACACTCGGCGTCTCGTGCGGCCTGGCGTGACCCTAGGGTAGGGTTAGCGGGCGGTGGAGGGGACCCCTGCCTGGAACCAGTCCGACCACTGAGCCGCGCAGCACTCAGCGTCCCGAGCAACTGGTTCCCTGACCTTGCGGGTGTGGGACGCCCGTGGGAATCGGCCCTAGCAGCCGCGGAGAAAGATTCGGATCTTATGTGGAAACTTTTCGGTTCTTATGCGGAAACGTTTCCGATCCGGGGGCGGGTGTCTCTTCGGATCTTGGGCGGTGGAGGTTTCGAGTCGGGAAGGGATGGCGGGTCGGATCGGGACTGGAAGGCTTCGGATCGGTATGGGAGGGAGTTTCGGATATGGCGGGACCAGTGGAGAGTTCGGGTCTTACCGCAATGCCGAAGCGCGGTTCCCGGCTGGGTCGTTCGGTTCGGATCTCCGTCTTCCTGGAACCGAATCTTCCGGAGTGGCGCCTCTGCCCTGATACTCGATGCAGGGTCAGAGCGCTCGATTCGGATCGTATCCGAGTGGACACCGTACTCTGAGGCCGCGGGGGACACTCAGATACGAGAATACGGTGGAGAATAAAGTCACACCAGTCAAAGCTGAATGCACTGCAGAATCTTCTGCGGAATCTGCTTCTTCTTGGCCCCCTCCCTCACGGTGTAACGGTACAGCAGCCCATCCTCCCACTCCACCTTGTCTTTCCCCTGGCCGTCCAGGCCCTGACCAGCTCGGTCCCGATAGCCCTGTAATGTGGGGTCGGTTTGCGTCTGGTGGCGCAGCGTCTCCGGGGTACTCCACGGGGAAGGGAGGACAGGCGGAGGGGGAAGAATCGGGTCCCGTCGAGGACGGGGAGGTGATGGCGGTCTGGGAGGTCGGGAAGGTCCTGGGGTTTTGGACTGTCGGGGGGGGTCGGTAATGGTTGGGAGGTCGGGGAGGTTTGGGAGGTTTGGGAGGTTTGGGAGGTCGGGATGGTGTTGGTGGAGGTCTCACCTGGGTCCCATTCGGAGCGCCCCTGTCTTGTCGTCGGCTCTGTTGCCTAGTGGTAACCGGGGTAGCTGCATCTGTGGAGTAAGCGGAAATGAGCTGCCCCAAATCATTCCCCAGGAGCACCTCGGCCGGCAGTTGTCTCAGCAACCCCACCCGCACCTCCTTCTCCCCGTTCCCCCAGTCCAGGTGCACCCGGGCCGTCTCGAGCCGGAGCACTTTCCCTCCCGCCACCCGTACCGCCACAGTGCTCTGCAGGCGGTCGCTTGGCGGGACCAAGTGGGGCCGGACCAGGGTGATGGTAGCCCCGGAGTCTCGCAGCCCCTCAGCGGGCCGCCCGTTTATCCACACCGCCTGGCGGTGGTGTCGGCGGTTGTCATCCGCGGCGGCTTGCACGGGGTCGGCTTCGTGCAACTGCTCCCACCATTCCTCCGGGGCCTCCGGCCACGGAGCTCCGGCGTCGCAACAATGGGCCGCCGGCGATGGCCGGCCGGCCGGCCGGGTCAATTCCGGGCGGTTGGGGCAATGTTGTTTGTAGTGCCCCTCCTGGTTGCACCCGTAACAGCGGACGCTAGCCATGTTGGTGGGCCGGCTGGGGGCCCGTGCCACTGGCGCCCGGACCGCTGGTGGTGGAGGTGGTGGAGGTAGTGGGGCGGGTAACACGGGACGGCTGGCCAGGGTCCGCTCCCCCCCGGCAACTTCCGGGTGTCCGTGTACTCGTCGGCCCAGGTGGCCGCTTGTTGCACCGTATGGGGCTTCCTGTCGCGCACCCACTCTCGGATAGCGGAGGGTGTGTGCTCGAAGAACTGCTCGAGCAGCAGCAGTTGGGTGATCTCGGGCACCGTCTCCGCTTGGCTTCCCGAGAGCCAGGTGCGCAGGTCCCTCTGCAGCCGATGGGCCCACTCCACGTGGGTGGCGCCACTGGGCCGGCGAGAATTCCGGAACTTCGTCCGGCTAGCTTCAGGGGTCACGGCATATCTACTCAGCAGCGCCTGCTTGACGTGCTAGTAGCTGGTGGCCTCGTCGTCCGGCACCGTACGATAGGCCTCGGCGGCCCGACCGGTCAGCTTACTCGCCAAGATCCGGATCCAGTCGGCCCGGTGCACTTCATGCACCCGACACAGGCGCTCAAAGTCTTGGAGATAGCTTTCGATTTCTTCCTCGGCTTCCCGGAACTCCTTGAACGCCTGGAACGGCACTTTCCGCCCGGAGTGTCGGTCTGATGGCGAGCGGCTACTCCGCCGGCTTCGCACTTCGGCCAGCCGCAGTTCGTGCACCCGCTCTCTCTCCCTCTCCTCTTCCTGACCGAGTTCCCGACCCAGTTTCCTCAGCTCCGCTTCCGATGGGGCCGGACCCATCATGGAGATCCGCTCCCGCATCTTCCGGCAGAATTCACTATCCTCGGCCTCAGCGGGGACGGCAGCCGGTACTGGGTCCGCAGGCAACGCCGCGAATGCCTCCTCCTGATCCATTCTCCTCAACTCCTCTATCAGGGTCTCCCGACTCTTGGAGCCCGGGACACCGCCCCGATTCTCCAGCATCCCACGCAGGACGTCCCGCTTGTAGGCACTATACCTGATCATGATGAGGGTCCCCCTGGGGTCTGCAGAGAGCGATCCCACCGCTGCCACCAGTATGACGGAATGGAGATGTTGTTCCGCCTGCGGGTGTGCTCCATCTGCGTGACCCCGTCGCTTACCGCTGGCCCGACTACCGAGTGGCGCACACTCGGCGTCTCGTGCGGCCTGGCGTGACCCTAGGGTAGGGTTAGCGGGCGGTGGAGGGGACCCCTGCCTGGAACCAGTCCGACCACTGAGCCGCGCAGCACTCAGCGTCCCGAGCAACTGGTTCCCTGACCTTGCGGGTGTGGGACGCCCGTGGGAATCGGCCCTAGCAGCCGCGGAGAAAGATTCGGATCTTATGTGGAAACGTTTCGGTTCTTATGCGGGAAACGTTTCCGATCCGGGGGCGGGTGTCTCTTCGGATCTTGGGCGGTGGAGGTTTCGAGTCGGGAAGGGATGGCGGGTCGGATCGGGACTGGAAGGCTTCGGATCGGTATGGGAGGGAGTTTCGGATATGGCGGGACCAGTGGAGAGTTCGGGTCTTACCGCAATGCCGAAGCGCGGTTCCCGGCTGGGTCGTTCGGTTCGGATCTCCATCTTCCTGGAACCGAATCTTCCGGAGTGGCGCCTCTGCCCTGATACTCGATGCAGGGTCAGAGCGCTCGATTCGGATCGTATCCGAGTGGACACCGTACTCTGAGGCCGCGGGGGACACTCAGATACGAGAATACGGTGGAGAATAAAGTCACACCAGTCAAAGCTGAATGCACTGCAGAATCTGGGTTTATTGTTTACAGTCCAAGCATTTATTACCTCTGCACACAATTAGAATACAATGGGACTCCTTGCCCGCCCTCCCAGGACCCATTGGCCCTTGGCCTTCAGGGAGTCGCCAATTCGGACCGGATGGTCCGAATCGGCCATTTTACGATTCGAACCGGATGGTTCGAATCGGCCATTTTCCGAAACGAGAATTCCAACTGCGCCACAAGGATCGGAAAATGGCGGCGAGCAAGGCAAACAAAGGGAAAATACATTACACCATGAACCAACGGGGAACACTTTATTACACCACACAATAATCACATCTAATAAAAATACTGGTAAAACGGGGTGCGTGCCACCACACCCAAGTGTCCATGTCACCACTGTCACTGCACCGCCCCTGGCTGAGGGTGCTGGGCCATCCCGTGACAATATCATCGGAAATCGCCGCAAGAGCGGAAGGAAAACACGCCCCCAAGATGGCAGACGCGAGGGGGAAACCGAAGACGCCGGAACAAAAAAACATCCGAATGCTGCCAGGAAAAGAACAGCGAGGACCAGGAAAACGGATGAAACAGATTCAAGCACCAGCGCCGGCTCCAGCATTACAACTGATGGGATTCGGAGATCGAGGGGACGTGAGTATGAAAACATGTCCTCCTCGTCGATGTCCTCCCGGAGCCCGTCCCCAAGAAACCCCCCGATAGGAAGACAGAGGCGCCAGCCAGTAAGTGCCTGCGGTCCCCATCCCACTAGGGAAACAATCCCCGCGGGTGCCGCTCGGGCGCCCCGCGAGCGGGATGGGGCAAACCTTCCCTTGCCTCCATCTCCCCATACCTCCCTCCCTTCCTCCCCTCTGACTTCCCCCCACTAACTCCTACCTCCACTGAATTGTTTTCCTCGGCTGGGTCGGGCGGGTTGTCCGGGTCTGCGGCTCTCGGCTCAGCAGTTACTGTGTTGGCGGTCGCGGATTCGGATGGCAGACGCTCTGCAGCTGAGGATGGTACTGCACCAAGCGCACACAGTATAGACCAAGTACCCGCCTCTCAATGTAGGCAGCTAAGAATAAAATTGCAGCGCTGCCCTGTTAGTCCACCCTTGAGTTTTGGCTATGAGTGTACCCCCGAATCTGAAGCGGGGAGTCAGATGAAGGTCGGGGAGTGTATAGCAGCTACAGAACTGGGGGTGGGGGATGGGGGAGTGAGTGCTGCAGGCACTACACTTTTAGTTTTTGAAAAAAATGCATGAAGTGGCTGGAGCAGTGGTAGGGAAGAGTGCTCCAGCGGTTGTGGTGTCCCTGGAGGCGATGTGTGGTGCTGCAGGTGCTTCTGAGTCTTCGCCTGATGCGGGTGAAGGAGCGTCTGCGGGTGGTTCCGGTGGCCCTACCGGCCCTGCAGACGGCTCATGGGCTTTGCCTATGTCGGGCGCAGGTAGTTTTGCCGGTGACCAAGACGTAGTAAAAAAGAGGAACAAGGCACGCCGCGCTTTGCAAGGCGGCGCCACTGGTGGTGGCTCTGCGGCCAGCGGTGTGGCCACTGATGGTGCTACGGTTGCCACCGGTGGTGCGGCCGTCTCCGGTAAGGGGACCCTGGCCGCGGTCTCGCCTGCGGCGGGTGGGGGCTCTGTGGTCACTGGCGGTCCCGGGACTGGCAGTGGGGGCGTCACTAGTGGCGTCTCCGCGGTCGGTTGCGGGGCAGTCGGTGGGTGCTGGGTTTAATAACTGATACACAACAATTAGATTTTTCCCTCCTCGAAATTATAAATGACATCGAAGGTTTTCGCACGGCCTCCGTGCTAGTGCCCTTCCAGTCCCACTGTCCCCATTGTTTTGAACCCATCCCATCCCGCCCCTATACCTTCCCATCCCATCACTGACCCTTCCCCTGTTATCCATTCTCCAATTTTTGGTCCTCACCCCACAAAAATTGTTTCGGCCCCCAAAATAAGCAAAACGTCAGCAGAAGCAGAAGCCACAGTTGTTAACCCTGTAGCGGGGACGTCTTCTGGAGGTAGAAGCCACCCCCAGGCTGGTCCTGGAGTCCCGAGCCAGCCGCCGGGAGGACCCTCTCTGGGTGTCAGGGCACCGTCCGGCGCCTGGGCTCGGGGGCCACCCCCTCTCAGGCGTCCGGGGCCGGCGCCTGTCGGGCCTTCCGCTTCTGCCCCCCCGGGGGCGAAGAGGAGGAACGTGGTGCGCCTGGTCAAGGGCGGAGAGGGGCCCGTCCCAGAACGGCGGACGTTGGTCGCCTGGCTGAAGGAAATGGAATTCCTCCCAGTGGACCTTTACGCTCTCATCCACCTCAGGGGCACCCTGGAGTTCGACGTCAGTTTTCTGACGCCGCAGCTCCTGGACCGCTTCTGGGCTGGGTGGGATGCGGCAAGGACGGTGAGGGACTCCGTATGGGAGGGTTTCACTGCGGTGCCCGTTTCACACCAAGGGATGAAACGGGTCACGTTCCTCACGGGGAATGAGTCCATCCCCATCGCAGACATCCTGGTCCGGGCCCGTAGGTACGGGGAGGTGAGAACCACCCCGCAGAAGATCACAGACGAGGACGGGATCTGGACAGGTGGCTGGACGGTCTCCATCCTGCTGCGCGAAATCAAGGGCGTCGTACTGTAGGCGGACAAAAACAGATTCACTTTCAAGACGGCGCCGGACCGGGCACAAGTAAGGATTGTCAGAACACGAGTCTCTTCAGGAAAGGCAAACTTTATTGTGTCGTCACACAAGTGCCCACACAGGATTGAATCGCAAAGAGTGAGCCCCCCCTTTCACCCGTGCAAGGGATCTTATACCCAAAAATACGTAATTAGGTACATCCCAATTAGCCCACCTCCCAATGACACTTTATCCCACCCCACGTGGGTTAATACCTCCCATCGTTAGTACAAAGGAATTCCACATTTAACTATAAATTGATACACTTCACGTTAGTTTGACAGTCTGTGATTTGTTGTGCTGTCTTTCTCAGGGCAGCGCCGCCCTCCCTATAGGCTATGTTTATTGAGATAGCTTGGGGCCTGGTCTGTTCTCTATGATCTCTTTGTTTCTCTGCTCGTCTCAGTGACCTTGCCCCATTCATTTATCTTCCTGTCTCTCCGTGCCAAGAGCCGGACGGATTCTGCCTGGTTTTATTGCTAGCTTTCTAATCTACCACACATTCTTGGAATTCTATGTAAGCTCTGCTTTGCACATCTAATAAAAATCTATTCTATTTACTGGTGAACCAATATTCTGAACAAGATGGCTGCCTGGCTCATAGTAGCAATCATCTTTCAGCTTGATCTCACTTCATTCCCCCCTTGGCTCAAGTGTCAGGATCTTTTCCTGGCACTTGTAGCCATTACACTCCACTATTCTGAAACTCCTTGTACTGGGGGGGGGGGTTTCTTTCACTGGGAACATAACCTGTGGAATTATCAGTGGTATCTTCTGTGTTTGTGTAGGTGTCAGTGCTGTCTTGCACAGTGGCCATAAGCATAGCCCTATGCGGTATGTCAGTATCCCTATGATCAAGATCACCACTATCATGAGTATCATGGATCCAATCTGTTAGATAAATCTCAAGATGGAACCAAACCATTCTCCCAATGCTCCAAACCCACGGAGCGGATTCCAGCCTTCGGCAGCAATCCTCCTGGCTGTGCCCTGCAACTGTGCTACCTTCTCTTGGTGATCTTGAATTACCTGGTAATAATCTGGGACTTCATGTGTAGGGTTTCTGATGAAGGTGCAACATTCATAGTGCATTGTCATTTCACACAATCCATTCAAGGCCGCACTGATCTGCTCAAGCGCCATATCATGTATCATCTGCACCTTTCGTAACTCACGCATTTCCAGATTCAGCAGCTGGATATCCATACTGGTTCTATTCAGAATCTCATCCATCAGATTGACATAGCTATTCAATCTCCTCATCATCTCTCCTCCCCATCCAGTCCATGCTGGCAACCATGTCCATATTCGATCCATCTTCGCAAACAACTCTCTCTTTGGTCTCTCAAACACCAGTGGGTACCTAGGGTGTAGTTCTGTGTCTGTGTTTGTGTCCTCTCCCCTTAGTCTCTGGATTGGGACCAGTTTAGCCAAATAACACATTCCCGTTATTGTTGGTGGAACCCATGTGTAACACACTCTCCCACAACACACCTGATATCCCTCTTCTAACATGAATGGTGATAGGTGTAGTGTTCCCTTTGCTAATTCCAACATCATTCGCCTCATTCGTCTCGTTGTTTCCAGCACACTCTGAGTCCCTCCGGACTCACTTGCAATCACTTCTTCTTGCTCACTCGTGAGTTTTCTGCACTGTATGTATAGAAAATTTGATTGTTCCTTTGTGTCAATTGTGTATATGTATGATGTCCAATGGAATTTGCTTGAATAACACCCTTCCTTCTTATGTGTGTCTCTATCTGGTCCTATTTGGAAACACCACTCTGGGGGGTATATGTACCCTATTATAGGGTATCCGGCCTCGTACATTTCTGGTTGTTCTCTGGGTGGCCGAAAAGAGTGTATTGTGATATTCCCTGATGCGAACATACTCAGGTTCATAGGAACAGAAGCAAATGGGATATGAATTGTCTCTGGGTGCATTCTGCTGCACACCCAACATGCTTTCTGCCCAGATTTCTTAGCATAGTCATATTTAAATTGCACAAGTAAATGTCCTCTTGGCAATATCTCGGATGATACTTCTCGTTTTTGTCTCCACATGGTACGGTTCTCCATCACCGGGTGCGTACCATTCCAGATATGGGAAATATCCACTTTCCCCACGTTGCCTGTACAATTGGGGCATGCTCCATGTGAGAGTCCATAAATCAGATTAGCAAGATATAAAATCAGCACCACAAATGCCCCGAATGTCAGAATTCCTTGGGCAATTCTTTTCACAGTCACATAAACCCAATCCCTCCCCACCGGAATTTCAAAAGTAAAGAACATTTCTGGATGATCAAGGGTGGGGGCCAGGCCCCTAAAAAGCACCCTGTGGGTATCCCCCGTTGGCGGGTGGTCAGGACCTGTGCCCATCAAAACACCCACTTGTTGATCCTCTGTATTATCTGGGTTAGGATCATTTAGGTGCTCATGGCTGTGGTCTTTGTCAGCTTCAGCCTCAGCGGGTTGGTCTCGTTGGTAACGACCTTCCATGCTGGTTCAGGACTGGCTGCAGCTGCTTTCACTCTGGAGTGATGTATCCACGGGACCACCTCGGCAACCTTTACTGCTGTAGGGGTTGATAACAGGACAAGATAAGGACCTCTCCATTTTGGACCTAGTGGATCATTTTTCCACTCTTTTACCCATACTGAGTCACCCGGACAATACTTATGCAGTGAAGGATACAGAAAATGCGGTATATTATCCCCCACCCAAGTATTTAATTTCTGCATTGATTTACCCAGCATTACTACCTGATCATTTAGTTTAGTTTCTCCCAATGCCCGAAGGTCCCCCCTTAGTCCATTAATTAGAGGGGTTGGCCATCCAAACATAAGTTCGTACGGACTTAGCTTCAATTGGGGGGTTGGTCTGCACCTAATGTGCAAAAGGACTATCGGCAGCAAGTCCAACCAGCTCAATGACGTCTCTTGGCACAGTTTGGACATCAAAGTCTTTAGGGTACGGTTCATTCTTTCAACTTTTCCCGAACTTTGGGGCCTGTAGGCGGTATGTAGCTTCCAGGTGATGCCCAGTAGCCGGGCAAGTTGTTGCAAACAGTTCTGGATAAATGCAGGGCCATTGTCCGACCCTATCTCGAGTGGAAGTCCGTAACGTGGTATTATTTCTTTCATCAGGCTCTTTACCACTTCTGTCGTCTTTTCAGTTCTCGTTGGGAAGGCTTCTAGCCATCCTGTCAAAGTGCACACCATCACTAGTAAATATTTGTATCCTTTGCAGGGTGGCAGCACTGTAAAGTCTATTTGTAATGATGCCATTGGGGATAGCCCGATTGGCTGTTTCCCTGGGGGTTGAGACGGGCCTGTTCTCGGGTTGTTTTTGGCACATGGTACACACTGCTGAGCTGTTGCTTTGCAGATTGCTGACAATCCTGGTACGTAGAAATGTGGCTCCAACTGTTGCTCCATCATTTCTCTCCCTCCATGGGTACTTGCGTGAAGTGCTCTTACGATTTCAGGAGCCAGTGTTGCTGGTAGGACTATTCGTCCATTCTCCATCTGGAACCATCCATCTTCCCCATATCCTCCGGGTTCTTCTGTCAGCCACTTCTTTTCTTTCTCTGAGTACACAGGTGTCCATTCGCTCAGTGGCGCCGGTAAAAGTGCAGCTACCACTGGTTTTGGTTTGTATCGTGCCAATTCTCCATGATTTCCCCAGATGAATTCTTCTTTTGGGAAATAGTATCGCCATGCGAAAAATAACAAATCTTGTCTGTCTTGTGAATCTCTTACTGCTGGTATGAAAAAGTTCATTGCACTTTTCTTCATTCTCGGCAGTCTGTTCTTGATAAGGATCTCCTTGAGGAAGAACCTCACCAGTGGGACTTGATATTCTTCTGCTCCCAATTCTCCCAGACTGTGCAGTATTCGTGTGATTCGTAGATTATTGTGAGGATTGATTGTCAAATTTTCAAAACGTGACGCGAAATTTTCTGCTCGTTCAACTTCAGTTATTTCTTTGTCTTCCTCCTCCCCCACTATTTTTACGCCGAAGAATTTCAGCATCATCTTGTAGGCTCTGCGCAGTCTTTGCTGAACTTCTGAGGTGTTAACCATTAGGCGTGTCTCTTGCGGATTTAGGGGAGTAGAGTAGAAATTTCGGCCTTGTGTCCGAGTTGGGAAAAGCCATTGGATGTAATCATGATTGAGTTCTAACAGTTCATAATCATCTTGCCATTTGTGCAGTATTATTTCAATGAACTCGCTGTGGGGTTCAAATTTTTTCAAATTCATGTAGAACTCGTAATTTGGCATGGAAGGTTGAGGTTCTTGCTTGCAGATCAGTACTTTAGCTTGATCTTCTGTTGGCGGTGGCGGTTTTGCAGCTGCTTTTGCGGCCTGGTCCGCGCGTCTGTTACCTTTTGGAATTTCATCATGGCCTTTTTTGGCCACGGCAGTGCATGATGCTGACAGCACTTGGTTTCCATACTGCTTCCAGGAGGGCCGCGATTTCAGCTGCATATTTGATTTGTTGTCCTGAAGACGTAAGTAGGCCTCTCTCTTTGTAGAGTGTACCATGTGCATGGACTGTCATGAAGGCGTACTTGGAATCTGTGTAGATATTTACTCTTTTGCCTTCAGAGATTTCAAGGGCTCTGGTTAAAGCTGTTATTTCGGCCAATTGTGTAGATGTATGGCCTGGCAGTGGCTTTGCTTCGATGACTTCTTCTGTTGAGACTACTGCATAGCCGGAGACTTTCTTCCCATCATCCATGTAGCTGCTTCCATCAGTGAATAGCTGTAGATCGTATTTGTCTAGGGGTACGTCTTTCAAATCCGGCCTGCTACTGAACACTTCTTCCATAACTTGGAGGCATTCATGATCTGGATCCTCTTCACAGTCAGGCAGTAGAGTAGCAGGGTTTAAGGTAGCGATGAGGTCCAAATGAACCCGTGGATTTTCACACATCATGGCTTGGTACTTCGTCATCCGGCTGTTGCTGAACCAGTAACCTCCCTTCACATCCAGCAGAGCCTTGACAGCGTGGGGCACCTTGACATGAAGAACTTGTCCAAGGGTCAGCTTGTCTGCTTCTGCTATCAGCATTGCGGTGGCAGCCACTGCTTTCAGGCATGGGGGTAGGCCGCAGGCCACAGGGTCGAGTTGCTTGGAGAGGTAGGCCACAGGCCTCAGCCATGAGCCAAAGGTCTGGACCAATACTCCTGTTGCTGTTTGATTATGTTCATGCACGAACAGCTGGAAGGGCTTGCTGTGATCTGGCAGGCCCAGTGCAGGAGCTTCCATCAGCAGAGTCTTTAATTTCTGGAACGCTGCTGTTTGCTCTTCTTTCCAATGAAAGGGGTCTTGTTCCCCCCCCTTCGTGGCCTGATGAAGCGGTTTGGCAATATCTGCGAAGTTGGGGATCCACAGGCGGCAGAAGCCTGCAGCTCCCAAGAACTCACGGACTTGTCTCCTGGTCTTTGGTTGGGGTATGCGGCACACTGCTTCTTTTCTTTCTGCCCCCAGTGCACGTTTGGTACCTGTTAACTGGAATCCAGGTATTTTACACTTTGTCTGCATATTTGTGCTTTCTTTTTAGAAACTCTGTAACCTGCTTGGCTTAGCAGATATAGCAGGGCTTTTGTAGCGGATAAACAGTCTTTTTCTGTGGGGGAAGCCAGTAATAAATCATCAACATATTGGAGTAACACTACTTTGTCTGGCTGAGCGTTGAAGGCGAGGAGATCTTGGCTAAGCGCGCACCCGAAAATCGTGGGCGAATTTTTGAAACCTTGAGGGAGGCGCGTCCACGTCATTTGATGGCGCGCCCCGTGGTAGACTCTTCCCACTGAAATGCAAAAAGGGGCTGGCTTGCTGGAGCCAGACGGATGCAAAAGAAAGCGTCTTTTAAATCAAGCACTGTGTAATATTTTGTATCTCCGGGAATTAATGCCAGCAAATTGTATGGATTAGGAACCACAGGGTGTAGTGTTACTGTGGCCTCGTTGACAGCTCGTAAATCTTGGACAGGGCGATACTCTTGTGTCCCCTCTTTCAAGACTGGCAATAGGGGTGTGATCCATGGTGACACGCAGAATTTTAATATGTCGTGATCTTTAAGTCTCTGTAAATGTATTTGTATATTCTGCTTGGCTTTCTGTGGGATATGATATTGTCTTAGAGCCACCGGTGTTGCGCCGGGCTTTAATTCCACATATACCGGGGGTATGTTTATGGCAAGTCCTGGCGGGTTTTCCTCCGCCCATACCCCAGGAATTTCAAGGAGTAGTGCGTGCGGATCCGGCGCAGCAGGCAGAGTAGGTGCCGTGCGCCATTCTTCTTCCCTCGGCATAACTACTGCGATTTTTACAGATTGTGGGTGATTCTGGCTGGCTGGGTTATGCTGCCGAGCAAAGCTGCCACCCTCCAGGTCTAATTGAGCGTGACCCCCAGGAAGGAACGTAATTTGGGCTTGCAATTTGCAAAGGATATCCCGCCCCAGGAGCTGGATGGGACATTCGGGCATATACAAAAATTCATGTTCAACATTATGCCCACCCACGCTACATTTTCTAGAAGCAAGAAAAGGATATTTAGCAAACACTCCCATTGCTCCCATAATATCAACCTCATTTCCCATTGGGGGTGCAATTTGCTTTGTTACAACAGAATATTCGGCACCGGTCTCAACCATAAAAACTTCATCTTTATTTCCCACTCTCATTGTGACCGTGGGCTCGTGGCTACCGAGCGGGATGGGCCCAGGTCCCCGTCAATATGCATCCTGCCCTTCAAATGATGTCCCCGCCAGTCCCACAAACCCCGCTCCATTCCCTTCACTTCTTTCATACCTTCCGTCTGTTACCTGGCCATTAGGGGCTTGACCTCCCGCCTCCCCAACTTCACCCTGTCCCCCAAATTTAGCCAAAAATGCAGGACAGTCATTTCCAGTGACCTTCACCCCGGCACCACGCGCACTGATTGGGTCCTAGGGGTTCCCTAGGGGCTCCCCTTCCTCTTCCTCTAGCCCCCCTACCCCTTGCCCTCCCTCTGTCTGGGCCACCTCGTCCTCCACCATTCCCCATGTATCCAACCACCCCGGTATATCCCTTCTGTTTCTTTATCTCCTCTAGATCCCGGTTATGATACACCTTATTAGCGATCTCAACTAATTCACTAATACCTTTCCCCAAAAACCCATCTATTCTCTGTATTTTGTTCCGTATATCCCTCTGTGACTGACCCACAAACGAAGAGTTAATTAACCTCTGATTCTCCATTGCCTCTGGGTCAATAGGACTATACATCCTGTACGCATCCAGCAATCTCTCTAGAAACGCACTTGGGGATTCTTTAACCTCTTGTATCACATCTGCTATTTTTCCCATGTTTGTGGGCTTCTTCCCTCCCGCTTTAACACCCATTATTACTGCTGTTCTGTATGTCTGCAGATGGGCAACTCCTTCAACTGTATTGTACGGCCATTTAGGATCTGTTTTGGGGTAATGTTCCTCTGCCCATGCTTCTGGATGAGGCTTAGCATCTGCTACAGCTTGGGCGAGTAAAATCTTTTGCGTGCTACTATTTATTCGGGCTCTCTCCTCTGTGGTAAACATTGTCAACATTAATTGCTGACAATCTGCCCATGTGGGGTTATGTGTGAGCATAACTGACTCTATCATACTGGCCACTGCTGCGGGATTTGTGGAATACAGTGGTGTGTGTGTTTTCCAATTAAAAAGATCTGTTGTTGTGAATGGGACGTATGTGTATTGCATTGGCCCTGGATTCCCATCCGCTAAAGGGGGCCCTGGCACTTCCCACAAAGGCATCTGCATAGCGCTCTTGTAGGGATTGTGTTGGTATGGCTCCCGGTGTTTATATATATTATTCGCTGCGCGTGTGGTAACTCCCTGGTCCTCCTCCTCCTTTTCATCATCACCATTCCCGTGGGGCACTAATTTATATATGCTCCCATCGGGCATCTCAATCTTCTCTGGTGGAGCCTCTCTGTCCCCTCCACCCGCTGCGCCCTGCTCTTCTTCCGCAGTCACACGGGACGGAGCAGAGGGAGCTGACCGAGACACAGCAGCTGCCCGCTCCCCCCTCTCCGCCCACGCAACCGCGGCACTCAAAGCTTCTCTGGCTGCCCCATAACATGATGGATAGGACGGGGGCAAAACATCACTCTCTTCCGGTTGTTCTACTAACACCGCTCTCTCTCTCTCTCTCCATTATTTTGGGGGTCCTGCTTCTTATTTCTCCCCGCTATCATTATAAAATGACTCTTGTTTTTAATACAATATCTCCATATATCTATATACGGGTACTGTTCAGGATGTCCGTACTGCTCTGTGACTTGGGAGTGTACCTTCTGTACCAACTCCGGGTCCATTGACCCCTGCTCTGGCCATCCTGGGACTAATAACGGCCACACAACTGTACACATTACTTTTAACTTCTCTTTTGTCAATTCTACACCATAGTCATGAGTTTTATATAATGCTTCGAAATTCCGCACCATATGTTCTAGGGGCGTCTCACCCTCCTTCACCTTCTTGGGCTTAGATGACCCGTTACCCATTATTACTCTTGAAAACAGTACTCTTTGCAATACAGATATATTATTTCAACAACAGTTGAAATCTACAGTCTGATACTTCAGCCAACAATTCATCCGTGTCTGAGGCGCTTCCCCCTTCAGTAGCCGTCTGCAGTCGCCTGAGCCGGAAACGTACGTTCGGGGTCAAAACTCGTATTTGCTTCCTCGCGGAGCGAGTAGGCGCACGTTCACTCACAGCACTCGAGTCAATTCATTCACAACACATACCGTATCAGATGCTTTCATCACATAACAGAACATAGGCACTTCAACTCTTTCTACTAGCCGAGGGTACTACTCAGTCCCTCCTCTGTGGCTCCTTATACCCCGTAATTTGAACTCTAACTCTTGACTGCGTGTGACTATGTGCACCCCGTTCTATATCTATACTCCCGTCTGCAATTCCAATTTGCCTTATGGGTAATCTCACCCACCCGGCACCACTATCTCTGCAGCTACCGCTGGCTCCACTATGAGCCCTCTTCACTACACGACGTGCACACTAGCACTGACTCAGGCTCTCAGCCCAGTCACAGAAAATCCCTCCTCCTTTCCCTTTTACCCACGTGGCGAAGCTCTATTTACAAACACTGACTAATGACTTATGCAACTCCACGTGGCTACCTTCTCCCTCTCTTACAGAACTACACTTTGATTGGCATTCAATTCCCCCGAATCCAGACACCCGCTAGCCACTCTGGCTCCTTAGCAATGTCAGTGCTATCAGCGGCAGGCTAGATATGCCAATGGGATGGTGGCCATCGCATCCCCTTATCCGTCTATCTCAGTCGGACGTTTCCCTTAGATACCGGTATCTCCTTTAGACATACAAAACATAGAAGACACGTTACCTATCGCCAGCGCTGCTCACTGTTTCCTCAGACTCAGTGGTGTCCCAGTTCCCGGGTCAGGGGTCCGTTTGGGACGAGACGAGGTCCACTGAACAGGAAATCCTGCTTGGCGCCTGCAGATGTCAGCTCACCTTCAACGGACGCCCCCAACCATCGGGATTCTCGCACCTGCAGTCAAGCGCCGCACTGTGTTCAGCAGCCCGTTACTGTGTGCCCGGAAAGGGCCCGTATCCCGGCTCACGAGGCCCCCAAAAATGTAGGCGGACAAAAACAGATTCACTTTCAAGACGGCGCCGGACCGGGCACAAGTAAGGATTGTCAGAACACGAGTCTCTTCAGGAAAGGCAAACTTTATTGTGTCGTCACACAAGTGCCCACACAGGATTGAATCGCAAAGAGTGGGCCCCCCCTTTCACCCGTGCAAGGGATCTTATACCCAAAAATACGTAATTAGGTACATCCCAATTAGCCCACCTCCCAATGACACTTTATCCCACCCCACGTGGGTTAATACCTCCCATCGTTAGTACAAAGGAATTCCACATTTAACTATAAATTGATACACTTCACGTTAGTTTGACAGTCTGTGATTTGTTGTGCTGTCTTTCTCAGGGCAGCGCCACCCTCCCTATAGGCTATGTTTATTGAGATAGCTTGGGGCCTGGTCTGTTCTCTATGATCTCTTTGTTTCTCTGCTCGTCTCAGTGACCTTGCCCCATTCATTTATCTTCCTGTCTCTCCGTGCCAAGAGCCGGCCGGATTCTGCCTGGTTTTATTGCTAGCTTTCTAATCTACCACACATTCTTGGAATTCTATGTAAACTCTGCTTTGCACATCTAATAAAAATCTATTCTATTTACTGGTGAACCAATATTCTGAACAAGATGGCTGCCTGGCTCATAGTAGCAATCATCTTTCAGCTTGATCTCACTTCAGTACAGCACCTGCCGACATCGTTCTTCATAGGGGCTGACCGGGTGACTTGCTTCTACGCCGGTCAGCCCCGAGTGTGCTTTAACCCTTTCGCTGCTGAGGTATTTCCCGCCTCTGTGCTGAGGTCATTTTTACCGGTTTTGCTCATCATGTTTAAACGTGTTTTGAAGGCTTATTTTAGTTTACGACCCAGACATATTATATATCGTTCTTTCCGTCAGACTCGGCAGATTCATAATATGTCATTATTATATGTATACGTCATGACCTGTCTGTATATTATAACAAAAAATGCAATAAAATATGAATTTTCAATAATTTACAACGTGTAAAGTGTTTTTTTTTTCACATTTTAAGATGCGAGCAATTGCGGTTATATTTTGTATGGGGTGCGCTTGTTAACCACTTGAATGCTAAGGACGCGCTCAGCGCGTCCTCAGCATTCCCGCTGGTATGCGGAGGACGCGCTGAGCGCGTCCTCCCATCGGGGTCAGCGTTCGGCCGGGTTCCGGCCGATCGCTGGCCCCTCCGGTGCGGGCTGACATCCTGGATGTCAGCCCGGCATCCGGACCAGCAGCCGCCAACATTAGGTGTCATCGCGGGGGCGCGATGACACCTAATTCAGGCGCCCCCCCCGCATGTGCGGAGGAGGCGCCTGAAAGGGAGGGGGGGAGGTCCTTCGGACCTCTCTCCTCCCGATCGGCGGCGCACAGGGGCTTAACCCAGGCATCATTTGGAAGGGCACAGCCTGCCCTTCCAAATGATGCCTGGCATTAACCCCTGGGGAGCTGGATCGCGAATCGGCGCTGAAAAGCGCCGATTCGCGATCCTTCCCGGGAGCTGGCCGACATCTTGGATGTCGGCCAAGCTTCCGGGAACTCCCCCAGAGGACTGGCGTCATCGTGCGTAGCACGATGACGCCAGTCCTACAGTTAACCCCTAACTGCCACCAAGTGTGGAGATAGGGAGTTCCAATGAACTCCCTATCTCCCGATCCGTGGCAGTTAGGGGTTAAATTTTGGTATCGTTGGATCGGCCAGAGCATGGCCGTTCCAACGATACCAAACATGAAAGTTAAAAATTTTGTAAAAAAAAAAAAAAAAAATAAATAAAAATAATAAAAAAAAAAATAAAAATAAACACTTTTTTTTTATTTTTTTTGGTTTGTTAGTGTAGCAATATTGTTCCCATTTCAATTATAATGTGAACAATGATGCTGCACTAACGATTTTTGTATGCGGTGCGTTTGTTAAAAATAGTGTCATTTTCCCCAAAAAAAAAATGTAACGAGACCCCATCTCTAATTTTTTTAACAAGCGCACCCCATACAAAATATAACCGCAATTGCTCGCATGTTAAAATGTGGAAAAAACACTTTACACATTGTAAATTATTGAAAATACATATTTTATTGCATTTTTTGTTATAATATACAGACATGACATAACGTATACATATAATAATGACATATTATGAATCTACCGAGTCTGACGGAAAGAACGATATATAATATGTCGGTGTCATATACTAAAATAAGCCTTAAAAACACGTTTAAACATGATGCGCAAAACAGGTAAAAAATGACCTCAGCACAGGGGCGGGAAAAGCCTCAGCAGCGAAAGGGTTAAAAAAATTAGAGATGGGGTCTCGTTACATTTTTTTTGGGGAAAATTACGCGATTTTTAACAAACGCACCGCATACAAAAATCGTTAGTGCAGCATCATTGTTCACATTATAATTGAAATGGGAACAATATTGCTGCATTAACGAACCAAAAAAAAGAAAAAAAAACTTTATTTTAAAAAAATTATAAAAAAAAAGTTTAGTTTTAATTTTTTTTAAAAAACTTTTTTCATAGTCAAGTTAGGTATTGTTGGAACGGCCATGCTCTGGCCGATCCAACAATATCAAACATTAACCCCTAACTGCCACGGATCGGGAGATAGGGGGTTCCAATGAACCCCCTATCTCCACCATTGGTGGCAGTTAGGGGTTAACTCCAGGACTGGCATAATCGTGCTATGCACGTTGACGCCAGGCCTCAGGGGCCATTCCCAGAAGCTTGGCTGACATCCAAGATGTCGGCCAGCTCCGGGAAAGGATCACGAACCGGCACTTTTCGGCGCCGATTCGTGATCCAGCCCCCCATGGGGTTAATTCCAGGTACCGTTAGGAAGGGCAGGCTGTGCCCTTCCAAACGGTGCCTGGATTAACCCTCGCAACGCCAGCGACCCCCCCCTCCCTTTCAGGAGTCTCCTCCGCACATGCGCGGGGGGGGGGGCGCCCTGAATTAAGTGTCATCGCGCCGCCGCGATGACACCTAACTAGGCCGACGGCGGTTCCGGGTGCTGGGCTGACATCGAGGATGTCAGCCCGCTCAGCGCGTCCACCGCAAGGAACGTTACCTGCGGGTGGACGCGCTGAGCGCGTCCTCCGCAGCGAACAGGTTAAATGCGGCTCTCCCAGGCATTTTCAGTAATGCCTGCGAGGTGCAACGCTGCACACTCTGCGGTGCTGTTGGCCACCTGAGGGACAAGTGTGGCCAGATCCGGTGTAACCTGTGCGGGGAGCTGGGTCACACCTACCGCTCCTGTCTGTACGCCGCACACAACCTGGAGGAGCTCTGGCGGGATGAACCCCGCGAGATGTCTCCTCCGGGGAGTGGCGGAGGTGCGGAAGGTGGGGCGGAGGGCAGTGGTCCCTCCAACACAGGCACTACCTGGGACACGGAGGTCACCGGTCCTGGTCGCGATGCTGGGAAGGCGGCTCCCAGGGCATCTTCCACCACCGGTGCCCCTGTTCCTCGTCCATGGACCCGGGCCCCAGCCACCCGGAAAAACACCTCCGGGGATGGGGGAACCGACCCAAAGGTCGGTGAAGTTTTGACTACCGAGCAATGCCCATTAATTTACTTGTCCGTATCCCCCTCGAAAAAGGGGGAATGGACAGTGGTGAAAGGAAAGGGCAAGGGCCCTGTGAATAAAGTTATGGGAAAGGCGAAGAAGTAAAAAAACGCACCCGCTCCTCCCCCTTCGTCCTCCACTTCCTCCGCAGAGCGTGGGGCCAGGGTCGTTCCACCACCTGCGGGTGGTGAGGATGAGACCTCACAGCCGCCCTCCATTGTGGAGGATGCCATTGAGCTGTCCAACCCCTATTCCATCCTGGCGGGTTCGTCGTGGGCGGACATAATGGAGGCTGCGGAGCTGGAGGTCTCTACCCAGCCCGGTGCTCCGGAGGAGGAGTACGAGGAGGTCTTGGTGGGTGACAGTGAGATCGTACCCTCGGGTACGTCCGTCAAGAGGTATCCTTCAGAGGACGAGGGGGAGAGTAGGAAGAAGAAGAAGAAAAGGGGGAAGTCTCTTCACGCCAACTACCCGTGATGGCTGCCCACTACGCGATCTCTGTGGCCACGCACAACGTGGCAAGTATCAAGGCGGCGAACAAGACCTTTGCCGCCTTTGACTTCTTTCGCAGGGTCCGCCAGCAGGTCATCTTTGTTCAGGAGACACGTCTGGACACGCTGGCGGCCCTGCACCGTGCGAAGAGAGAATGGAGATGGGGCCCTCCTCCTTTTCCCTGGCCACAGGGGGATATGAGGGGGCGGCCATGCTCTTTCAGGATGTTGAGGCGGTCTTCCAACGGGTAGTTGAGCTAAGGAAGGGTAGATGCGTGGTCCTTGATGTCTCGCTTGCAGGGCAGCCTCTCCGACTGATTAACATCTATGGCCCCCAGTCGAAATGGGAGAGGAAATGTCTGTTCAGCGAGATAGAGCCTTTCCTGTACACGTCCAAGGCGATCCTCTTTGGTGGTGACTTTAACACCGTCACTAGGCCCGAAGACAGGGGGGGTACCAAAGAGCGCCTTGGTTACGATTCCATTTTTTTAAATAGAATGACTAGTCAGGCCGGTCTGGTAGACGTGCACACTCAGCACGACACAGGCCTCACCGGGTTCACATATCACCGAGGGAAGTGCAGTAGTAGGATAGACAGGTTTTATGTTAAGGAGGGCTTCCCGGTGTCGGCCCCCGAGCTGACGCCGGTGGAGTTCTCCGATCACCTTGTTTTGTCCTGCGAGTTGAACGTTGCGAAGTCCACTGCGAGAGGCAAAGGGATTTGGCGGCTTAATTCAGACCTCCTAGAGGATGTGAAGGTTAAGCGGGCCTTCGAGACGTTCCTTATGGACCAGACGACTTTGGAGGACGTATGTGCCTCGAAGTCAGAGTGGTGGGAGATGGTCAAGGTGCGCGCGTACTCTCTTTCACTCTCTCGCCGTGAATGCCCAGGCCAGCAGGCATAAGATCTACCTCGGCCTTATGCGAAAGCTTGATCGCCTGGTCTCGCAAGGAGCTGATTCCGGGGAGATCTCCGAGGTCTGCTCCTTGATGAAGGAGTTCCAGTACGATAGGTACGCCTCGCTTGTGAAGGAGAGAGTTCACGGGTCTTATTGCTCATCCGACCCCTTTCTCAGTTGCAAGTGCAAGGAAGGTACCAAAGTCATCGCAGGACTACGTGACACCTCGGATTCACGAAGTAGTCCGGTCGTAAACTTCGAGCTCATCGGAAAGAGGCAGACCAGGCCAGACCGGGTGGAGAGTTTTCTTCACGACACAGACCCTCATTCTGAGCTCGAGACTTCACTCTGCGAGGAGTTGATCGGCCCTATCACCGTAGCCGAAATGACAAGTGCCATTGAGAGCCAAAACAAGTGTAAAGCGCCTGGACCCGATGGGCTCACGGCGGAGTTTTATCAAAGTTTCAGTGCTCTCTTGGCGCCTCATCTCGCTGACGTCTTCAACGAGTCCTTAAACGGGGGCCTTTTGCCCCCCACGTTGAGGACGTCGGCGGTGATACTGCTGACCAAGCCGGGGGTGGTCGACGCGGCAGACGTGGGGAACTGGCGTCCCATCTCGCTGCTGAACGTCGACAGGAAGATTCTGGCAAGAGTGTTGTACCTGCGACTGCGAGATTTGTCGGGGTGTCTCCTATCCAGGTCCCAGTTCTGCACGGTGAAGGGGCGAAACGTCTTCGACGCCGTTCTCGAGGTACGGGAAGCCGTTGAGCGGTGCGGGGCGGGCGAATGGACGGGTTACATCCTGGCCCTTGATCAGTCGAAGGCCTTCGATCGGGTGGATCATCTCTACCTGTGGACAGTGCTGAGACGCTACGGCCTTCCGGGAAAATTCATTAATTGGATAATCACCCTGTACCGGGGGGCAGAAAGCTTCGCTCTTGTGAATGGTTGGAAGGGTCGACCATTTCGGGTCCTAGCCGGGGTCCGACAGGGCTGTCCCCTTAGTCCCTTACTCTACGCCTTCGTTATCGACCCCTTCATTCGAAGGCTAGAAGCGGGGCGTTTGAGGGGGGTCGACAGGGGCCCGGCGACGGCACCCCTTCGGGTGGTGGCGTACGCAGACGATGTCTCCATCGTGGTCTCCGATCCTTCGGAGGCTGCGCTAGTGGTGGACTTGGTCTCGCGTTATTCCTCCGCCTCGTCGTCCCAGATAAACAGGATCAAGAGCGGGGTGTTCTGGTGCGGGAAGGAAGGGGATGAATTTCCCCTCCCGGACGGTTTCCCGCCGCCCCAGTCGGAAATTAAAATCTTGGGAATCCGGTTCAGCCAAGGGGACAACGCTCTCCGTAACTGGACCGAGAGGATGGCCGTAGCCTCAGGTAAGATCTCGGAGGCGTACCAGTGGAAACTGTCCCGCGAGGAGAGGATCCACCTGATAAGGACCTACATACTGCCTATCTTCGGATACGTCAGTGTGGTGTACCTCTTGCCAAAAAGTCTTCACACCCGGCTGTTGGGCATGTTTTTCCTCATGCTGTGGGGGAACAGGCTCAACCTCATCCGGAGGGAGGTCACGTACCTGTCCAGGAAAGACGGCGGGCTGGCCATGGTCAACCCCGTCGTGTTCTTCACCATAGCTTTCCTGAAAAGGAATTTCGGGGGTCTCCTGATGGACGACCCACCCGGATGGGTACACGGGTTCAGGGTTTGGGTGTCGCCTTTCATCGTTGACTGGCTTCACGGAGGGGCAGTGAAGAGTATGCGGGTCCGTCACTCTGTCCATCTCCCGACTTCAGTCGTCCAAGCCGTAGGAATGATGCGAAGGTGGGGCGTCACGGTGAGCGAGATCAGAGATACACCCAGGAAGGCCGTGGAGTCCCGGGTGTTGGCCTCGCACTACGGCGCCTCCCTCGCCTTGAGGGACTGCCCGCCGCGTACTCTCTCCTCGGGGTTACAAAACCTCAACTCCAGGAGAATACCACCCAAGTACCGAGACGTGGCGTTCCTTTCCTTCCACGGCAGACTTTACGTACGAGGGAACCTCAAGTATAGGAACATAGAGGACCGCGGTTGTCCCCGGGCGGAATGTTCCGAGAAAGTGGAGACCATGGACCACTTTCTCCTTGAGTGCCCGTTCAATCTGCAAGTCTGTCGCGAGGTCTCAGCCGCCCTAGGCATCCCATGCCTCTCCCGCCAGACTTACGCGGAGTGGGTCTACGGGACGTCCAACTCCAGGAGGCGAAAGTATAATTTGGGCACGTTATTTTTAGTCAGCGTCGTCCTTAGATACTTCACTTGGAACGCACGGTGTCAGGTATCCATCCGACAAAAGGTCCTCCCCTGCCAGGTGGTGGTGAACGACGTTCTGGTGGCGGTGGCGGGTATCTGCGCCTCTGAGAGGGCTTCCCTGGATGCGCCTTATTGGCAGAAATTCTGGCGCAACGTAAAGGCCCGTCCGCCTTGACTTCCAGGGAAGGGTAAGTCTTTCTTCTCCCGCACACCTCTCGCGGTGATGGGTTTTCTTCCTTTGATATAATGCATGTGTAGCGCTGTTTAAAACTCTGTTGCTGTATTGCTCATTTTTGGCCACGAGAGGGAGACGAGCACAATGTAAACTATACTGGACACATTGGGACTACGTTTTCCAGCATGCTTTGGGGCAGAGACAGAAAGTGGGTGGGGAAGGAGGAGAGGATATCCGCAGCCTCGTGGAAGGAGAGCCAGTGTGAGCCGAGGAGTGAACCGAGTGAGACGCACGTGAGACTGTGAGCGATTGTAACCAGGCCGGAGAGCAGGCGCTGCCTTGCCGACGCTGGGGATCGATACAGTGACTTGCCAGAGACCCAGTAATCCACCGCTGAGAGGTTTTACACAGACACAGAGTTGCAGATTGGACCCCGAGTTAGGAGTCCGTGATGATCCACTGGGAGTGCAGGCGGTAAGCTGTAAATCTTGTTGTAAAGATGGACAAGCAAGAGAAGCGGATCTGATGGCACAGAGTCCCAGAATAATTCAACGGAGAGACATCCTTGATCGGGCAGCGGAACAGATTTTCTGGCGGATG
This sequence comes from Leptobrachium leishanense, assembly GCA_009667805.1. NCBI lineage: Eukaryota > Metazoa > Chordata > Amphibia > Anura > Megophryidae > Leptobrachium > Leptobrachium leishanense. The sequence goes on from RXON01003594.1 coordinate 178,365, forward strand.
GGTGAGAGGCCTCCTAGGCCACAGTTAAAGTTTAACGAAGCACGCTGCAGCACTACTTAATTCTACAGGGCCCCAACGTGACTAGTCAAAGATATACTGAATCCATTCACTGGTCAGTCGAATATAGTACCCGGGTACCAAAACACACATACACACACCTTCTTGGGACATAACCTGTACGGGATTTACACTCCAGCAACGAAGGGGTTAATTTTCCTTTTACCGCTGCACGTTTCTCGCATTACGAAATCCTGTAATATATATGTATATATACCGTGCTTGCCTTATATATGACAGTTTATTGAGACCAGTAAACTATATAATTACAAAAATCCACAACAGTGCTGGTGTATATTTATTCCCTAGTGCGGGGAGACTAACCCGAGGTTAAAATTCAGCGGCTCCTCCGGGAGTGAGCGCTACACATGCATCTATCCCATCACCCTTCCCCCCCCCGTAGATTTTGACAAACCTTTTGGATTTTAAGAAAGGCTCCCACGCGGGGTAGACGAGTACCCGATTCTTCTCCTACAGGAAACATCTAGCGGGTGCGGTAAGACGACAACGAAAGTCTGTACGGGACAGTTAGGATGGAACTTCACCATCCAAGACTTGTACCATATAGTATGGTAATTGGTATGGTATGAAACTAAACCGGGATGGGTGGTTGAGGGAGGAGGTGGGTTCCCAGTGGGAGGTCGGGTGAGGAGAGTGTTTTTGATGTTCATTCCTCAACGTGTGTATATATTTAAGGTTTTCATTTTGGTTACGGGTGGTGGTAGGTTTTTTTTCTTCTCGTTTTTGGGGTGGAGGGCGGTGGAGGAAGTGAACATGAGACTTTTGGACATTCGCAAAGGACTGTCACAGAGGACATTCTCTTGTGCAAGATCTGGACTTTTATTCTATAGATTTTTTGCGGTACTGGGTCTTTTTCAAAGTTATACCTTTCTTTTGTACAAAGATATAATTGTTATATTTTCTCCCCTTAATTATTTTATTTAAGAGAGAGCGGGTCCAGGTTTGTGAGAATAGGCAAACAACAAAGGTACATTTTTTTTGCAGGTATTTTCTTTTGCAGTGTAAGATGGACATTCTTTTTTCAGGTCTCTATCAAAGGACAATCAAGGCACTGCATATTTCTGTATTTTTCTTTCAGGACTCGTTGAATTGTTGGGATTTTGTATTTTTCTTTCAGGTTTCTATTTTCAGGTGATAATTTCTTATTCCCAGTATATTGTGAATATTGAGGGACACGTGGTCCCCTATATAATGTTAGAGGGACATCTGGTCCCCTATATAATGTTAGAGGGACATGTGGTCCCCTATGAAATGTTAGAGGGACGTGTGGTCCACTATGAAATGTTAGAGGGACGTGTGGTCCCCTGTATGAACTTTTGTTAGATATGTTGTCCCCCTGTATGAATTCGAGGGATATGTTGTCCCCATGTATGTGATTTTTTTTGTGGGATATGTTGTCCCCTGCATGTACTTATTGTATAGACTTGTAATTTACGTAGCACATCTCTAAATAAATAAATATTCCAGCTCCAATAGCGTATATAAAAGTTGCTGCAGTTAAAAAGCTCGTAGTTGGATCTTGGGATCGAGCTGGCGGCCACACGAGATCGAGCAATAA
>RXON01003594.1:187500-190000 GCA_009667805.1 Leptobrachium leishanense
TAGTCATTTTTCAGATTTTTTTTTGGCAAAATCTCCCCCCCCTTTTTTTTATAGCGGTTTTTCTTTTTTCTGTAACAGACTTTTTTATTATCAATCATTGGATCTTATATGTAAATTCCAGACATTTTCTTTCAGTAGCTCTTTTGAAAACAGCAGGCCACGGGTTTGCGGTGGCAGCATTCAGCAGTGGGGACCCTGTGGTGAATGGTGAATTTACTGCAGGGTGGGGAAATTTTATTCCCCGAAGTGCCGGGAACTACAGAACACCAAAATGTTGGCGTCATTTCGGTGCTCTGTGAGTAACCCATTTAGTGGTGAGGTTTTTTGCTGCCCCCTGGAACGTGAGAGCCTAGGCCTTGCCTACCCAGGACATACTTGAAAATTTGTGAAATCTCAATTATCCTTCCTGGTAAAATAATTTGCAAAAGTAAAAAAAATATATATTTTTTTTAGGGGTGGGGCCATCCGGTGCGGGCCGCCGCCCCCTGGACAGTGCCGCCCTAGGCCTAGGCCTTGTTGGCCTAGGCCAAAATACACCATGCCCGATGGAATGGAGGTGATTGCAAGCCCCACCACCGGCTGCCACCGAAAAAAAAGGTCACCACGTTCCCCTGCACAGGTTGTCCGCAGCAGCAGCGTGGTTAAACCCTTCACCTTCTCTGCTTGCAGATTGCAAGCCCTCGAGCAGCAGCTGGGTCCCCTCTCCTACCACCGCTGCCGTCGTTTTGCACAGTGTCTAACTTGGATGCTGCATATTTTTTATTCTGCCTCCCATTGTACAGCGCTACGGTACATGTTAGCGCTTTAGAGAAGCTTGCAACTGCGCTCATCATGTTGCTCGGACCCTTTCTGCCCCTCGCTCGGCAGGCAGGTAGTGCCCAATCAGGCCCCTAATGCTCTCGCACAAAGTCCTGCTTGTTTTTTCGGGCTGTGTTGCGCAGAATCCCTGGAAGTCTGTCCGAGAGGCCGAAATCACCCACCCTGTGTCCAGGGAGCAGTTCCACGAGAAAGGCACCGAGTCCTGCTGCGTCCAGGACGAGTTGCGCAGAATCCCTGGAAGTCTGACCAAGAGGCTGAAATCACCCACCCTGCATCCAGGGAGCGGTTCCACGAGAACGGCACCCGAATCCTGCTGCGTCCAGGACGAGTTGCGCTGGCAGCGAGACCCGTGCGAAAATCGTGCTAAGTGCTACTTTTTGGCGGGCCGAGTTGCGCAGAGTCCCTGGAAGTCGGCAAGGGGTCGGATTCACCACCTAGTGACCAGGATCCAGGTCACAGGCTCGGACGCTTTTTGGCCCTCGGCCCCCTGGGCGTCGGCCGATCTGAATCCAACACATGATGGGGCCGAGGCACCCACCGCCGGATGTAGGAGAGAGGCATGTCGTAGCAGCTTGCACCCCGTGGTTCTCCTGCGGTGCCTCTCGTCACACCTATGCCCAGCGAGGACTCCAGGGACCTGGATGCTCACGCTCCCTGACTCCCCCGGGAGTGGCCAGGAAGCACTTCCACGGGCTCGGACGCTTTTCGTCCCTCGGCACCCCTGGCCGTCCAGCGAGGGGCTCCAGGGACTCGGACGCTTACGCTCCCTGCCTCCCCCAGGAGTGGCCAGGGGGCAGCTCCACCAGATACCCCACGCCGGCCAGCTCCCTTCACCCCTGACAGGCAGCGCCTGTGGAGGGGTTGCTGGGCAGGTGTCCCCCCCCAGAGGCTCTGGGGAGGCGCGGCACCCCCTGGTGGTGGTGAGCTGGTAACTGCAGCGAAAAAAAATTCAAAGCCCAGGGAGGGAGGCCTGCCCTGGGCATCCTGCCTGTCAGGTGCACCCCGCGCCTGGCGCCCCCCGTTGGCCGTGGGCGGTAACTGCAGCGGAAAAAATATTTTTTCGTGCCCAGGGATGGAGGCCTGCCCTGGGCATCCCGTCTGTCAGGCGCACCCTGCGCCTGGCGCCCCCCGGTGGTGGCGACGGGTAAGTGCAGCGGAAAAAATATTTTTTGTGCCCAGGGATGGAGGCCTGCCCTGGGCATCCCGTCTGTCAGGCGCGCCTGGCGCCCCCCGGTGGTCGCGATGGGTAAGTGCAGCGGAATTTTTTTTTTCATGCCCAGGGAGGGAGGCCTGGCCTGGGCATCCTCCTCTCCGTCAGGCGGGCGCTCCCCTGGCAGTCCGATCGATCTGGCACCCCCGGTCCGAGCAGGGTAGGGGCTCTCGCTCAGGCGGTCCACGGTGGCCCCCTGTGACAGGCGAGAGTCCTCCACCCGTGCCCCGGGCCAGGCAGACGCCGCGGCAGCCCCGACGATGCGTCCTCGCAGGGGGAACCCACGCCCGCCGGGCTGAGGTTACCCCCCATCTCTACCGAGAGTCCAAGCTGAGTTTGCGTAGCCCCGCCGCGTCTCCCCCGCCGCAGCGGTCCGATACCCCGGCGTGCCCGGGAAGGGGAGCTCGCCACTGCCGGCGACGCCTCCCCCTTCCCCGCGCCCGAGGAGCGCAACCTTGCCGCCAGCTCCGA
>RXON01003595.1:0-41219 GCA_009667805.1 Leptobrachium leishanense
AAATATTTTATTACATGGAATCCTATGGGCTGTCGAACTGAATCCCTTCTCTATGGGACAATTTTCTCTGCCGCGACACAGCAGTTTCACTATATAATGCATCTTTTTTCATGGACATTGTATCAAATCATCCCGGCGTCGTCTGAGAAATCCCATTCAAATGGGAAAGATCGCTAGTCTGTTGTAGTCACAAAATGCCATCTGTAGTCGTCCGATGGAAGTCGGAGGCAGTGGAAGAGGGCTGATTCACCTCCATGTTGTGGGATTGGTCTGACGACAGACGATATGGGATGATCGCACCATCGCACAAATACGGACCCTGTGAACGGCCAACCTTATATGCAACTTTTGCACACAAGTGTTACTACTATAGGGACTACATTATATTGTTGGTGCCAACGTTAGCGCTCACCTGAGTGAGCATTAACATTAGCCCTGGTAGCCACCACTTATTACAATCCAAACGCTAACGGGTTAAAAAAACCTGTTAGCGTTTGGAATCTTGCGCTTTCCAGCACGAGGTTACTGTACTTTGCGCTCCCTATACTTAACATGGGGAGCGCAAAGTGTTAATTGGTGTTAGGATTACAAAGCCCTAACGCCGATTAACGTCCGGCTGCGGTTAACATAAAGTTAACCAGAGCCAGGACTTGGTGCTAACAGATTCCGCGGTGATTACCGCGGCTCCCTCTGCTTCCTCCATCTGGCAGGAGCAGGGAGAGACTGGGGGAAAAGGTCCCTCATTCTCCCCCTGCAGATCACTCGCGAGGTGAGGTCATGTGACCGGCAGAGGAGAAACTCAATGGAGTCGTATGGACTCTATCGATTGGATGCTTGCGGCGGCACCTAGAGCTGCCACGCGCATCCCGGGGCGTAGCGCCCATTAACAGTGCAGACAGCTTTTTAAGCACCTGCATTGTAATATTGCAGTAAAACTGGGGTGGAAAGGAGTAAACTGCAGATGCATGATTTTCTCCTTTGCTTCCCCGTTTTACCACGAGGACTGTCATGTAGCCCTAAATTTTTTGGTAATAGTTTCAGCTCCATTTTCAGAAAGAATTATTTGTATTTACACAAATATAGAAAACTTAATCTTAACACATAAAACACTCAGGTTTCTATATGAACAAAACCAAGGAATATGAGATTAATGAGAAGGAGCAGCAGCGCTAGTTTCCTGCCCTGCGGAGGGACCCGCTCAGGTCTCATACAGTGTCAGCTCGATTCGCAGGATCCTCACAAACCTTGGTTATTCGCCGGTTTCTATGTGATACGAAACCTAATTCACTTTTCATACATGAACATGTTTTGGTGATGTGATGCTTAGCCGTTTCATGATTCATAAAGGAAAATGTCTGTCATCTTCCAAACATACGAGAGCAGCAATTCCTGGTGGAGATATAAAGACAGGCGTCTGAAACAAGAAAAAATATGGAGATAAAAGGTAATAGTAGCCTCGTAAAGTGACCAAAGATGTGAACGCACTTACCAAACTATTGGCTGGAGACGGCAACGAGTTATACATGTGGAAATGCCATATCCATCGATCAACTAACCGGTATCGTATGAATAAACTGCTGTGTGTCGGAATATTCTGCTACAATTATTCTAACATTTCCTTTAAGATTTCATATAAAATAGATAAAATCTCAGATAAAGGATTTTTTTTTTTTTACCATCTGAAAAATAAAAACTAACGTTTAGACTTTGCACAGTTTTGTTAATGAACAGGTCACTCAAAATGTGTTGTATATAACGTTACCATCTCTCCCTCGGACGCGTTTTCTAGCTTTTCTCCAGAACTGAAGAAATTTCAGACATCAGACACCCACTGATGAAGCTACACTTAGCGAAACGCGTCTGAGGTGTACTCTATAATTGTTTAAATAAACCCATTGTGGATTTTCTCATCTCGATGCATTCCTGGTGATTTAATCCTTGTGGTATCCTGGAAAGACATCTCCAAGGTCTGGATCTTCTGCTCCTTGGATCGCTGAGAGGGGAATCGGTGGCCCTGGTTTAAAATCCACCGATCTGCATGCTGTTTGGTGCCTTTTTGGTTAAAATTGGCATTTTAAAATGTGAGTATATCTCCTTTCTGCAAATTACTCCAACCGAGTTATTACAGGCTGCACAAAATTTTCTCCTCTTCTATTTTTTTCCATACCATCTGACCCTCGGAGGATGTAACCCTGGGCTAGATAGCCCCCACTGGAGCTGAAGTAACCAAGTGCCAGCGCCTGACACCAGCCCTGTTATCTGGATTCTCTACTTTAGCGGACTTGGGGATTTGCCGCTGCTCCTGGTTTGTCCGGCTGCTGCACATTCTCTCTGGCCAGTATCTATCTATTTATACATTTTTTTATCTTCGTGGACTTAGGACTGTTTTTTAACTTGATCTCCAATTGCATTTTCCCTTTTTTCGGATTAAGGACTGTTTTTTATTTAAATTTGGATTCTCTATTGCACTTTATATGGACTGATTAGTACATTTTTTATGTGTCTTTACGCTGTATTTTTTGTGTGTCTTTACGCTGTATTTTTTATGTGTCTTTACGCTGTATTTTTTGTGTGTCTTTACGCTGTATTTTTTGTGTGTCTTTACGCTGTATTTTTTGTATGTCTTTACGCTGTATTTTTTGTGTGTCTTTACGCTGTATTTTTTGTGTGTCTTTACACTGTATTTTTTGTGTGTCTTTACGCTGTATTTTTTGTGTGTCTTTACACTGTATTTATATTCCACACACCCTGCGGTCGCACATAATTTTATATGTTTTTTACCTTTTTCCAATCTGGGATTTACCAACTTCTTTATATCATCGTTTTTTATTTAGTTGGTTTTATTTCTTTGTAACAAGCTGTGCTGTTTTTCCTGGTATCTGATACCTATTTGGTGTAGTTTTATTGATTTTAAACGCCATTTTATAGCGTTTTCACACTGATTTTTGATTTCTCTAGTGCTAGAATTTTTGCACTTTGATTGTTGATTGACAGCTTGATTCACACCTTGTAGCAATTTACAGCTTTGTTTGAAGCGTGCGTTTTTTCATTGAGAGTGCTGTGTTCTACGGACTATACACTTTATATATATATATCTCTCATACACATACTGAATTAATTTCACAAAATTTTCTTTTACATATACCATTCTAATTATCCTTCTACTCAGTCTCCCTGATTAGATTTAGCGTGTATACACTCTGTCTTTTTTGTGTTTCCCTGCCTTGACAATAGAGCCATCTAGTGGCGCCACACAGACACTACACTCCTTCCATATGTCAATAATGTCTTAAATCTATTAGATATTGGTAGTAACATAGTTACACATCTAAGATCATGTTTTTAAAGTGAGTTTTATTCTCTTAATAGGGTTAATATTATATATATATATATATAATATATATTTATATATATATATATTCCCTTTTTATAACATATATCTTTTATTTTCTAAAGATGGAGTAGCCCCCGAAGCCTCCTGAAAAAGTTTTAGAACCTTCCCAAAAAGCACTGAAGAGGCCTTAGCAAATTCAACCAAACTGCAAAAAAACTCCCCAAAAAAACAGAACTCTCCAATTCTCCTAATACATGTTTAAACCAATGAAAATACATTAAAATATTTGTAAATAATAAAAAAGGTCCTTTAAAAAATAATTAAAAGGTCTGTTACAGTATTTTAAAAAAGACTTTTATAAATATTGGGAAACAAAAATTTCATCTAAAAAATACAAAATTTGTCTAAAAGAAATAAAAAGGCTTTTTTGCAGAAAATGAAAAGAATAAAAGTTATTTTAACAACAATTTAAAATGATGTTAAGGTTTTACATTGAATTCTACGGGTTTTGTTAAATCTGTCCTACTGAAATAACGAAAATCAGGGCATTTCACTGACAATTCGGTGCAGTTCGTCGTTCTCAGAATAGATTAACCATTACTTCTCTAAGGTATAATTTCACTGCCGCCGAAAATTGCCGAATTGCGCCAATCTGCGGCCACCTGCACCGTATTTCACTGTCAATTTGCCAGTAGTTGGAGAACTGAGAGCTTTCTGAATAGACACACTGCCACGAAATTGCAACGAACGGTGTCTGCGGGTCAGACATGGTAACGCATTTGGGACTGCTGCAATTTAGGAGACTCTGTAGTCCCAGCACCTCAACCAGTTCCAGTATATCAGCTGTCGTGTCTCATCTCTCATGTACTTGAACTTTACAGACCTATTGTGGATCCAATTTGCAAACAAGTTTCATTTGCAATAAACAAAATTCCCGTGCATTGCTGCGGAATATGACCAGATCGAGTTAACTCGAATTCAGGTACAGTACCTGTTAACATGATCATGGTAGTGAAGGGTTAAAAAATATCTGTTTATATGCACTATTGCACTATCAGAATTATTCAGAGAACACCGGAATGTCACTGACATTTCCGTGCTCTCCCGTTCCCTGCACTTCGGCGAGTTCGATTCACTAACCCTGCAGGGAATTCAGCATTCCCCACAGAGTCCCCGAAGTGCAGCGAAAATCAGGGCATTTCACTTACATTTCTCTGCTGTTCAGTGTCTCTGAATAGATTAACCAAAGCTTCTCTATGGGAGATATCACTGCCGCCGAACAGCACAGTATTTGCTGGCAATTCGCCAATATTTGGTGAACTGCCAGCTTTTTGAGTAGCCGAATGGTCCTGAAATTGCACCGTACGGGGAATTTCACTGTTCAGTGCAATTTCGTGGCCAATTCGGTGATCTTTGAATATCCCTATAAACACTATATTGCCAAAAGTATTCGCTCACCTGCCTTGACTCACATATAGAAACATAGAAACATAGGTTCTTATCTGCCGACATTTTTCTTTCGGCCCATCTAGTCTGCCCAATTACATGGATACTTTACCTGGATTTATCTTTTGTTTGGGATAGCCTTATGCCTATCCCATGCCTGCTTAAATTCAATTACTGTTTTGGCCTCTACCACTTCAACTATGAACTTAAGTGACATCCCATTCCTAATCCATAGGGTTCGATATGACGTTGGTCCACCCTTTGCAGCTATAACAGCTTCAACTCTTCAGGGAAGGCTGTCCACAAGGTTTGGGAGTGTGTTTATGGGAATTTTTGACCATTCTTCCAAAAGCTCATTTGTGAGGTTGCACACTGATGTTGGACGAGAAGACCTGGCTCTCAGTCTCCGCTTTAATTCATCCCAAAGGTGTTCTATCGGGTTGAGGTCAGGACTCTGTGCAGGCCAGTCAAGTTCATCCACACCAGACTCTGTCATCCATGTATTTATGGACCTTGCCTTGTGCACTGGTGCACAGTCATGTTGGAAGAGGAAGGGGCCAGCTCCAAACTGTTCCACAAAGTTGGGAGCATGGAATTGTCCAAAATGTCTTGGTATGCTGAAGCATTCAGAGTTCCTTTCACTGGAACTAAGGAGCCAAGCCCAGCTCCTGAAAAACAACCCCACACCATAATCCCCCCTCCACCAAACTTTACACTTTTTTTTTGAGAAAATATTTTACCAGGAAGGATACATTGAGATTTCTCTCGTTTTCAAGTATGTCCTGGGTGGCGAGTATGTACTTGCCCCCGGACACTTACTTGAGAGGTGCTCGTCAGGATCGAACCCATGACTCCACAGGCTCTCTCCATGCAGAGCAGTGATGTTACCTCTAGTCCATCCAGCCAGTACAATGGCACAACTTGGCACAACTTGGCACAATGCAGTCAGACAAGTACCGTTCTCCTGGCAACTGTCAAAACCAGACTTGTCCATCAGATTGCCAAATGGGGAAGCGCGATTCGTCACTCCAGAGAACGCATCTCCACTGCTCTAGAGTTCAGTGGCGGCGTGCTTTACACCACTGCATCCGACGCTTTGCATTGCACTTGGTGATGTATGGCTTGGATGCAGCTGCTCGGCCATGGAAACCCATTCCATGAAGCTCTCTGCGCTCTGTTCTTGAGCTAATCTGAAGGCCACATGAAGTTTGGAGGTCTGTAGTGATTGACTCTGCAGAAATTTGGCGACCTCTTTGCACTATGCGCCTCAACATCTGCTGACCCCGCTCCATCAGTTTACATGGCCTACCACTTCGTGGCTGAGTTGCTGTCATTCCCAAATACTTCCACATTCTTATAATACAGCTGACAGTTCACTGTGGAATATTTAGGAGCGAGGAAATTTCACGACTGGATTTGTTGCACAGGTGGCATCCTATCACAGTTCCACGCTGGAATTCATTGAGCTCCTGAGAGCGACCCATTCTTTCACAAATGTTTGTAAAAACAGTCTGCATGCCTAGGTGCTTGATTTTATATACCTGTGGCCATGGAAGTGATTGGAACACCTGATTCTGATTATTTGGATGGGTAAGCGAATACTTTTGCCAATATAGTGTATTTTCTGATGGGAAAACATCAGATATGTGACGGTAAATTCCTTTGTTTCTGTAATTTTTGTTCATTGTTTTATTGCTTTAAATTATTTTTTTTTCAGAGAAAAGTCTTTATCCCATTCTGCTGCTTCTCATGAATTCCTGCTCTCCCCGTGTTACAGATGGATGTCCAGTATACATGTATACACTGCTGGGTCGCTGCTACCGTTATTATGATCCACGAGGCCCACTTTTCAGGATGTGAGTAATCAGGGCCACGACTTCTGACCCCTGTTACATAGAAAAACAGGTTGAAAAAAGTCCAATTAACATCAAGTTTAACCCTACGCATATCCCTGTGGCTGCTGTTGATCAAAATAAGGCAAATAGAAAAAAGGTCTTGGCACATTTTAACATTATTTGCTGAAAGTTTTTATTGGTGAAAAACCTCTTTCTTGATTCCATAATGGGAATCCGATTTCTCCCTGAATCAACCAGCAACGCATTGTAATTTTAATCTGTATATCCGTTTATATCATATTTTAGCTGCAGACGTAGCCAGAGTAGGTTAAGGGTTAAAATGCCTCTAGTAGCCGCATGGAGGATCCTGACCCTGATTATACAGAGGTGAACATCTGGAATATTATGTGAGAATATCACCCATACTGAATAAGAGAGAGAACACAAGGTGTGTGTATGTGTGTGTGTGTGTGTGTGTGTGTGTGTGTGTATATGTGTGTATATGTGTCATTACCTCGAGACGGAGATAATAGTGACTGTAAAGTGTGTAATAACTAATGTAATATAATGGGCAGGAGGTCGTATATAAACACTGAGATTCAGAACATTTACTATTAATAAGTATTTTCTATATAACATATCGGGCCATATTACATACTTGGTGCTAATTTAACCAGAGCTGTTGTAAACTTCCCAGAGCCATTACAGCCTATTGAGGTTTTAAGTTTACAACAGCTCTGGTTAAGTTAGCACCAACTATGTAATATGGCCCAACATTGGCAGAAAAAGAGGAAGGTTTTTGTACGGCTCTGTATCACTGTGTGAGAGGGTTTTCATAATGCTGCTGACAGGAATAAACTGCTGCGTCTTCTGTTAATATTCCTGTGATTGTTAAAGTGAAATCAGTTCCAGATCCACTGCCACTGAAACGCGCTGGGGTCCCTGTGTATCTGGTGCTTGCATAAGAGATAAGAAGCTGTGGAGGTTCTCCTGGTTTCTGTTGGTACCAGGCTAACCGGCCGCTTATATCAGTACTGGCTTTACAGTACATGGTGACGGTATCTCCAGGTGACGCAGTAACAGACTCTGGATTCTGAGTCATCACAATCTGTCCACAGGAACCTGAGGGATGGAGGAGAAACAGCACAATGTAACAATGATCTAGTTATACATTGTGTGAATCATGAAAATAATAGAGAGTGAAGAAACCTCGTATGAGAATCAATCCATTCTTACCCTGAATATAAAGCGCAGAGACGCACAGCAGGTAACTGAGAGGGATCATCTTTATGGCTCTGAATCGTCCCATACAGACTATAAGAATCTCCTGTACAAGGAAACTTATATACACTGACAGCTGCAACAGTGACATATTCAAATACACGGGGGACGCCGGGGGGTTATTTCAGCCTCACTGATCACTTCTCTCTGATATAAATAGATCTGGATGTTTCCCCCAGTGTATTGAGAAACGCGTGAGCTGAGATCAGAGAAGTGAAGCTGATGCTGCCGAATTACTTTCCACAACCAAATGAAATTGTCTGTATATTTCACATTGATATAAAATCCCCAGCTAGATATGAGACAATACATATTACTCCAGTGACACGTGGAGGTGGAGAGGAGGGAAACACAGAAGCAATATCTCGTTTAATAATTTATCAGTGATTATATTCACTGCATTATGAGATATTAAAGCTGAAAATGATGCAGTAACATCAGCTAGTGATACACGTGCGTTTCATTTCATACATGCAGCCCCGGACTGGCCATCGGACAATATCACTGCCGCCGGAGATCGCCAAATTGCGGAGATCTGCTGCGAAACTGCACCGTATGTCGCTGTCAATTCGCCTGTATTGCCGAACTGCCATGAAATTGCACCATACGGGGAAGTTCACTGTTCATCGCATTTCGGTGGCAAGTTTGGCCTTTATTGAATAACCATTTATGAGAACAAAGCCGACAGATCTATTCAGAGAAAGGTGAAACTCTGGAGAAGTGAAAATTCTAGGTCATAATAGCCAAACCAGAAAAATTCTCCCATTTATCTCACTTTCCAAATCCAGGTATTTTGACCAAGCATTTTCACTTCTCCAAACGTTCTCCAGAGTTTCACCTTTCTCTGAATAGATCTGCCCTGCGGAGGGACCCGCTCAGGTCTCATACAGTGTCAGCTCGATTCGCAGGATCCTCACAATCCTTGGTTTTTCGCCGGTTTCTATGTGATACGAAACCTAATTCACTTTTCATACATGAACATGTTTTGGTGATGTGATGCTTAGCCGTTTCATGATTCATAAAGGAAAATGTCTGTCATCTTCCAAACATACGAGAGCAGCAATTCCTGGTGGAGATATAAAGACAGGCGTCTGAAACAAGAAAAAATATGAAGATAAAAGGTAATAGTAGCCTCGTAAAGTGACCAAAGATGTGAACGCACTTACCAAACTATTGGCTGGAGACGGCAACGAGTTATACGTGTGGAAATGCCATATCCATCGATCAACTAACCGGTATCGTATGAATAAACTGCTGTGTGTCGGAATATTCTGCTACAATTATTCTAACATTTCCTTTAAGATTTCATATAAAATAGATAAAATCTCAGATAAAGGAAGGATTTTATTTTTTACCGTCAGAAAAATAAAAACAAACGTTTAGACTTTGCACAGTTTTGTTAATGAACAGGTCACTCAAAATGTGTTGAATATAACGTTACCATCTCTCCCTCGGACGCGTTTTCTAGCTTTTCTCCAGAACTGAAGTCATTTATTCCTCCTCCTATTACGCTACATTTAACTTCAACAGGGTTATTCAGAGAGAGGTGAAAACCTGGAGAATTGTCAGGAGAAGAGAACATTCTAGAGCAAATAGCCGATTTGGAAAGTCAGATAAATGGGAGAATTTTTCTAGTTTGGCTATTTTTTATTATTATTATTATTCTTTATTTATAAAGCGCCAGCATATTCCGCAGCGCTGTACAATAAACACAGTATAGACAGGGTTACAATACATTGAACAACATTTGACAAACATTACAGGAGGAGATGAGGGCCCTATTCCCGTAGGAACTCACAATCTAGGAGGGTTGGGGTTGGAAACAGGAGGAGAGGACTGTAAGGTGAGAGTGATTGATGGTTGCGTCAGTGAGTTGGGTGGTCGCTTCCCTAAATAGGAATGTTTTCAGGGAGCGTTTGACGGAAGAGAAGTTAGGGGAAAGTCTGACAGTACGAGGGAGAGCGTTCCAGAGAGTGGGGGCTGAGCGTGAGAAATCCTGCAGTCTATCATGGGAAGAGGTGATGCGGGGAGAAGCTAGGCGCAGGTCACTGTTTGACCTTAGGGAGCGGGCTGGGGTGTATTTGGTGATTAGTGAGGACAGGTAGTGGGGAGCTGAGTTAGTGAGGGTTTTGTAGGTAAGGATAAGGATTTTGAACTTAATTCTGCAGTGGATGGGGAGCCAGTGAAGGGACTCGCAGAGGGGAGCGGCAGAGACAGAGCGGCGGGTGAGGTGAATTAGCCTGGCGGAGGCGGTCAGGATGGATTGTAGGGGGGAGAGGCGGGACAGAGGGAGGCCAGATAAGAAATTATTGCAATAGTCGAGTCGGGAGATTACCAGGGCGTGTATGAGTTGTTTTGTGGTGACAGTGGTAAGAAATGGCCGAATTCTGGAAATATTACGCAGTTGGTATCGGCAGGAGGAAGAAAGAGACTTGATGTGGGGGATGAAGGAAAGAGCAGAGTCAAGTGTAACTCCAAGACAGCGAACTTGGTTTGATGGGGAGATGGTGATACCCTCCACCGTGATAGAGAAGTCAGGAGGTGGGGAGGCATTGGAGGGAGGAATAAGTAGGAGTTCAGTCTTAGACATGTTGATCTTTAGGTGGTGGGAGGCCATCCAGGAGGAGATTCCAGATAAACAGTCACTGACTTTTGAAAGGACAGGGGGAGAGAGATCAGGGGTAGAGAGGTAGATCTGAGTGTCATCAGCGTAGAGGTGGTAATTAAAGCCAAAGCTGTTGATGATTTTGCCCAGGGAGGAGGTGTAGATGGAAAATAGCAGAGGACCAAGGACAGAGCCTTGAGGTACACCAACAGATAGAGGCAATGAGGAGGAGGAGTTACCAGCAAAGGACACACAGAAGGACCTGTTGGATAAATAGGAGTCGACCCAAGCAAGTGCAGTGTCACCGAGACCCAGAGAATTGAGGGTCTGCAGAAGGAGGGGGTGGTCAACAGTGTCAAAAGCAGCCGAGAGGTCAAGCAGGATGAGAATAGAATAGTGGCCGTGTTTTTTAGCAGTTAGGAGGTCGTTGGTGACTTTGGTGAGGGCAGTTTCAGTTGAGTGTAGGGGACGGAAGCCAGATTGCAGGGGGTCAAGTAGGGAATTGGAGGACAGGAAGAGGGAGAGGCGGTTGAAGACTAGTTTTTCTAAGAGCTTTGATGTGAAGGGAAGCAGGGATACAGGGCGGTAGTTGGATGGAGAGTTGGGGTCTAGGGATGGTTTCTTTAGTAAAGGGGTAACTAGCGCGTGTTTGAAGGCAGATGGAAAGGAGCCAGTGGAGAGAGATAGGTTGAAGATGTGTGTGAGAGCAGGGGTGAGGGAGGAGGAGAGGGGAGGAACTAGATGTGAGGGAATGGGGTCGAGCGGGCACGTGGTGAGATGTGAGGAGGACAATAAGGAATTGACTTCCTCCTCAGTGGCTGGGAGGAAGCGGCAGAGGGTAGCAGAGGGGACCTCTGGGAGTGGAGGTGGCAGATAACTATCTTGTGTTGGGATGTTGCTTCTGATAGTTAGAGTTTTACTGAGGAAGTAGTCTGCCAGGTCTTCAGCGCTGAAGGCAGCTGAGGGGGGAGGTGCAGGTGGGTAGAGGAGGGTGTTGAAGGTGGACCAGAGCCGTTTAGGGTTGGAGGACAGCGTAGATATAAGAGATGAGAAGAAGGATTGTTTGGCCAAGTGGAGGGCAGAGGTGTATGACCGGAGAATAAACTTGAAGTGAACAAAATCAGCTTCAGAGCGGGATTTCCTCCAGGCACGCTCTGCAGTGCAGGAGCATCTTTGCAGGTAGCGAGTCTGGAGGGTGCGCCAGGGCTGATGCTGGCGGCGTGGGGCCTTACAGAGTCGAAGAGGAGCAAGAGTGTCTAGAGCAGAGATAAGCGTAAATGGCGCTGCAGTAAAACGCCCGAAAAATCTTATTATTGACCACCATTTAAGCATGTCTCCCAGAAAAGTATGATGTTTAAAAATGATTTCAGTCTCATTCGCTCTATTTTTCTGCCTGAAAATCCATTTATCACCACCTTTCAGCATTTATTATTTCTTTGGAGATCAGCACACTGATTAATTTGATTTCAATCGATATAACCGACATTTCCATTAAAAGGTTTAGCCGCGAGAAGCGATATATGATTCTTTTTTTTTTTTATCAGGCGTTTAAATTTCAATCTCATGAACTGGAAAAAATCCCTAAAAAACATTTCCCTCCTCTTCATTTCTCTTCTGTAACATTTATTCTTTTTCCTTTTATTTTTTATAATTACCTATTTATTTCTCAGTTTTTTTCCCGTTTGATAAAATAATTTTAATTAGAGAGATATTTTAAATTGAGTTCACACAGCTGACCCATATGTCAATAATGTCTTAAATCTGTTAGATATTGATAGTAACATAGTTACAAATCTTCTAAGATCATGTGTTTTTTTTTTAAATAACTTTATTTACAGTAAAATAATAGGCATCGTTCACGTACAATCAGGTCTCGGGATACTCAGTTTTTCATTTACGAGTAAGAAAACATAAAACCAAAACAGGCTTCCTCAGTGGCAAAAAGAGAGGCAAACCATATTTTTGCCACTGAGGAAGCCTGTTTTATAGGCGAAACGCGTCAGGCTGGTCTTTTATGTACCTCTACTATTTGTTTTTTATGCAAGCTGAATAAAAGGATTATGACTTTCTTTTACGGAAGCTGTCCTTGTTTTCCTTCAATCTTTGGATTCAAAATATCACATCTTCTGGGAGACCATTCGTTTAAATCCTTGTACCCTCCAGGAATATCAGGTTGGAGATCGGTTTGGAGCAATTTAGGTGGCCCATAACAACTGAGGGTCATTCATTTGAGAGCCGGCAGCTCTCATACAGTGTGAGTATAAATCATTCTCACTGTATATTAAACAGATGTGTGAAAATCATATTATACTATTGGAGCTGTCTCTGTTTCCTTGAGGTTTATGAAGTAACTGTGAACGAATCAAAAGTGAAAGGAAGAGACACTCAGGGTTATTCAAAGAGTTCCGAATGGCTGGAGAAAGGTAACCGAACGCTGTAAATCAGCGTTCGGTTACCTTTCTTGGCCATTCGGCTATCCAGAGAGCAGGCAATACGCCAAATCCTGGCGAATTGCCTGCACATACGGTGCCTGTTCGGTGCCTGTTCGAGGGCAGTGAAATCCCCATAAAAAAGCACTGCTTCGGCTATTCAGAGAACAAAAACCAGCAGTAAAAGGTTCCCCTAATGCCCTGCCATTCGGTGGTTTAATTCGGCAGGTTTATTCAGGCGAATCCCATAGGCTTCAATGTTAAAAATATTCCCGTTTTAATTCAATATCTAATAAACTGTTTAATATAATATTCTGCAGTAGAAAGTCTCTTTATTTATAGATTTTTTTAGGATATTTTAATCATTTTTCTGGATTATTTTTTTTTTTTTAAAAAAAGTCCGATTTAACTTTACTTATTTTTTATGTAACAGCCCTTTTTATTATTCATTGATCTAATATGTAAATTTCAGACATTTTCGCTCAGTAGCTTTTTTTGCAAACAGCTTTTCACTATTCAAACATTCATGCAAACTGTTTTGCTAATTTATTCACTTCACTCGTCTGCGGTGTCGGGTTTTTCCGGCGGCTTCGCTGCGTGTGATCGGCTCCTGCTCGGGTTTTTCCGGAGTCTTTGGCGGGTTAATCCAGATGTTTTTGCGGGTTTCTGTGTGCATTCGCGGGTTTAGTGGTGACTTTTCGGCGGGTTTGTGTGCATTCGGCGGGTTTGCGGCAGCTTTTCCCTGCGCTTTGACGGCCCTGTGGTGCTCGCTGAATACACCGTGGGGTCGCCGAAATGGGATTGCCGAATCAGCCCGAATTGAAGAGCGCGAAAAGTCACCGAACATGCGGTGCCTGTTCGATTCTCTTTGAATAACCCTGACCGTGTTCCATCTGGATTCTCCCTCTATACCACAAAGACTGCTTTTTAAGTTTACGTCTGTATATAAGAACTCTTCTTCTGTACAGTGTCTCTCACGGCTTCTGAGTGAAGCGCCACCCCTCCTTTTTATTTTTAATTTCTGTTTCTTGGGAGACGGAAGGCACCTCTTTTCGGGGGTTTTGGCGAATCCTCTCTAGTACTTAGCGCCGGGAAATATTTTGCACTAAGGGTTAAAAAATAACTGTTTATATACACTATTCCTCTATCAAAATTATTCAGAAAGCACCGGAATATCACTGACATTTCCGCGCTCTCCCGTTCCCCGCACTTCGGCGAGTTCAATTTGCCAACACCGCGGTGAATTCAGCATTCCCCATAGAGTCCCGGAAGTGCGGCGAAGATCAGGGCATTTCACTGACAGGTCTCTGCTGTTCGGTGTCTCTGAAAAGATTAACCATTGCTTCTCTATGGCGGATTTCACTGCCGCCGAAGATCAACACATTTTGCTGGCAATTTGCCAATATTTGGCGAACTGCCAGCTTTCTGAATAGTCGAATGGCCACAAAATTGCACAGTGTGGGGGAAATTCACTGTTCGGTGCAAATACGTGGCCAATTCGGTGCTCTTTGAATATCCCTGTATATCTTCTGATCGGGACACGTGAGAGACGTAATGGTATTTTACTTTGTTTCTGTAATTTTTGATCATTGTTTTATTGCTTTCTAATTTATTTGTTTCCAGAGAAATGTCTCTTTTTTTCCCATTGTGCTGCTCTTGAATTCCTGCTCTCCCCGTGTTACAGATGGATGTCCAGTATACATGTATACACTGCTGGGTCGCTGCTACCACTATTACCATCCTTGCGGCCCACTTTTCAAAATGTGGGTAATCAGGGCCACTACTTCTGACTAGGGATGAGCTGTTCGGTTCGATCAGTTCGGAGTTCGACTCGAACATCGGCAGTTCGAAAGTTCGCAAACTTCCAACTTTTTGGCGTGTTCGGTTCGACTTCGGATTTTCTTTTTAAAAAAAGTATAAAAAATGCTTAAAAAATACTAAAAAATCTAGAAATAAAGAGACTCTTTACTGCAGAATATTATAAGCAATGGTTTATTAGATATTGAATTAAAAAATAATGACTACGTGCAAAGATTCTCACCTCTAAATGACCTGTGCTCTCAAACGGCATAAACAACAGGTGTTAATTAGTGTTTGGAAATAACATGTGCTTTTAATTAGTCTGGTTTAATGAATTTGATACATTGTCTGTAGACTGAGGGTGTCTGGAGGTGTCTCCTGAACATGTATCAAACAACACCTGTGCTTCTGAGAAGTGTTCATTTCTCTACTAAATGTTCCTCTGATATGATGTTTAACCCCTTAACCCTGAATTTCACTGCTGTGTGCTCAGCTAATTTTTACCGCTTTCGCTCATCATGTTTAAACGCGATTTGAAGCCACATTTTATTAAATGACCCAGACATATTAGATATCGTTCTTTCCGGCAGACTCCGCAGATTTATAATATATCATTTTTATATGTATACGTCATGTCCTGCCTGTATATTATGACAAAAAATGCAATAAAATTTTTATTTTTAATCATCTGCAGTGTGTAAAGTGTTTTTTTTTCACATTTTAGCACATGAGCGTTTGCGGTTATGTTTTCTATGGGGTGCGCTTGAACAAAAATTAGAAATGGGGACTTGTTACATTTTGTGGGGGGAATTACGTGATTTTTAGCAAACGCACCCCATAGAAAAAAATCATTAGTGCGGCATCATTGTTCACATTTAATTGAAATGTGAACAATATTGCTGCATTAATAAAAATAACAAACAAAAAAAAATACATTTTTTATACCTGGTCATGTTGGGTATCATTCGAAAGGCCATACTCAGGCCTTTCGATTGACACCCTCCATGACCCCCTAGCTGCCACGGTGAACCGGTGCCACGGTGAATCAAATGAACCCCCTATCTCCACCAG
The DNA here is from genome assembly GCA_009667805.1 of Leptobrachium leishanense. Classification (NCBI taxonomy): domain Eukaryota; kingdom Metazoa; phylum Chordata; class Amphibia; order Anura; family Megophryidae; genus Leptobrachium; species Leptobrachium leishanense. The sequence goes on from RXON01003595.1 coordinate 15,802, forward strand.
GGAATTCCGGGCAGCTAGGGGTTCCCCGGCTATCTGACGTCATCACGCTATGTGAGAGGACGTCAGGCATTGAGGGGGGACCCGGGGGTGGCGGCCCCCACCGGAGCTAGGCTGCACTTAGGCGCCGCAAGGCATCTCTATACACAGCCTCACAGCATCTCTATACACAACCTCACAGCATCTCTATACACAACCCCATCAGCATCTCTATACACAACCTCACAGCATCTCTAAACACAGCCTCACAGCATCTCTATACACAACCTCACAGCATCTCTATACACAACCCCATCAGCATCTCTATACACAGCCTCACAGCATCTCTATACACAACCCCATCAGCATCTCTATACACAACCTCACAGCATCTCTATACACAACCCCATCAGCATCTCTATACACAACCTCACAGCATCTCTATACACAACCCCATCAGCATCTCTATACACAACATCTCTATAAACAGCCTCACAGCATCTCTATACACAACCTCACAGCATCTCTAAACACAGCCTCACAGCATCTCTATACACAACCCCATCAGCATCTCTATACACAACCTCACAGCATCTCTATACACAACCTCACAGCATCTCTATACACAGCCTCACAGCATCTCTATACACAACCTCACAGCATCTCTGTGAACCTTCAAATGAACTCCCAATCTCCACCAGGGGATTCCGGGCAGCTAGGGGTTCCCCGGCTATCTGACATCCTCACGCTATGCGTGAGGATGTCAGGCAGTGAGGGGGCACTCTCCCCTTTTAAGCGGTGCCTGGCTTTTTTTTGTGGGACCTCCCGATTGGGAGGGAGAGGGTTCCGAACGGATCCCCCCTCCCTTCCAGGCGATCTCCCGGCATTGCCGGGGGGTCCCCTGGAAATGACGTCATCGCGCATGGCGCCATGACGTCATTTACGTCGGGAGGTGGTTGACTTCAGCTTTTTGTCCTTGTTTCCTGTCCCCCAGGGCACTACCCGGACCCGGACATTGTTTTTAAATGTTTCTATGCATCCTACAAATCCGCCACTTCACAGGCAGGTTATGGGGACCTCCTAGGCACGATATTTGAAGGAATTTTTATTTTTTAATTTTAACCCTTATTTCATGGAAAACTCACTGTCCCTTTAAAAAAGTTTTTTTAAAAACTTTTTGTCCTTGTTTCCTGTCCCCCAGGGCACTACCCGGACCCCCATACACCTTTTATGACAAATATCTAGCATATATGCCCTGTTGGAGGGCACTCTAAAAATCTAACTTTGAGTCCCATTGACTTGTATTAAGTTCGAGTTCGAATTCGAACTTATGAAAAGTTCGAGTTTGAATGCGAACCGAACTCGGGGGTGTTCGGCTCATCCCTACTTCTGACCCCTATTACATCATCAAGTTTAACCCTGCGTATATACCTGTGGCTGCTGTTGATCCAAAATAAGGCAAACAGAAAAAAAGTCTTGGCATGTTTTTAAATTATTTGCTGAAAGTTTTTATTGGTGAAAAACCTCCTTCTTGATTACATAATGGGAATCAGATTTCTCCCTGAATCAACCAACAACGCATTGTAATTTTAATCTGTATATCCGTTTATATCATATTTTAGCTGCAGACGTAGCCAGAGTAGGTTAAGGGTTAAAATGCCTCTAGTAGCCGCATGGAGAATCCTGACCCTGATTATACAGAGGTGAACATCTGGAATATTATGTGTGAATATCACCCATACTGAATAAGAGAGAGAACACAAGGTGTGTGTGTGTGTGTGTATGTGTGTATGTGTGTGTGTGTGTGTATGTGTGTGTGTGTGTGTGTGTGTGTGTCATTACCCCGAGAAGGAGAAAAAAGTGTAAAGTGTGTGATATATAATGTAATCATAGGTGTGCGCAGGGGGTGTGCCCGTTGTGCCCAGGCACACCCTAATGTTGGGTGAAGAGGTCCTCTTTCACCTCCTACATTGACATTATAGATGTCCCTTATCTGGTTCATGATGAGTAACATAAAAACTGACTCGATCTCTGATTACAGGCTTCTTATTTCTAATGAAAAATGTGTATTTTGTGCAAAATCTAAGGTTTCAAATAAAAAAATGTTCCCCTGGTGCAAACCCTAATGTAACGGGCTGCGCACGCCAGTGAATGTAATGTAATATAATGGTCTGCGCACGCCAGTGAATGTAATGTAATGTAACGGGCAGCGCACGCCAGTGAATGTAATGTAATGTAACAGGCTGCACACGCCAGTGAATGTAATGTAATGAAACGGGCTGCGCACGCCAGTGAATGTAATGTAATGTAACGGGCTGCGCACGCCAGTGAATGTAATTAAATATAATGGGCTGCGCACGCCAGTGAATGTAATGTAATGTAACGGGCTGCGCACGCCAGTGAATGTAATGAAATATAATGGGCTGCGCACGCCAGTGAATGTAATGCAATGTTACGGGCTGCGCACGCCAGTGAATGTAATGTAATATAATGGGCTGCTCACGCCAGTGAATGTAATGTAATGTAACGGGCTGCGCACGCCAGTGAATGTAATGTAATATAATGGGCTGCTCATGCCAGTGAATGTAATGAAATATAATGGACTGCGCACGCCAGTGAATGTAATGTAATGTTACGGGCTGCGCACGCCAGTGAATGTAATGTAATGTAACGGGCTGCGCACGCCAGTGAATGTAATGTAATATAATGGGCTGCTCATGCCAGTGAATGTAATGTAATGTAACGGGCTGCGCACGCCAGTGAATGTAATGTAATTTAACGGGCTGCGCACGCCAGTGAATGTAATGTAACGGGCTGCGCACGCCAGTGAATGGAATGTAATGTAATGGGCTGCACACGCCAGTGAATGTAATGTAATGTAACGGGCTGCGCACGCCCGTGAATGTAATGTAATGTAATGTAACGGGCTGCGCACGCCAGTGAATGTAATGTAATGTTACGGGCTGCGCACGCCAGTGAATGTAATGTAATATAATGGGCTGCTCACGCCAGTGAATGTAATGTAATGTTACGGGCTGCGCACGCCAGTGAATGTAATGTAATGTAACAGGCTGCGCACGCCAGTGAATGTAATGTAATATAATGTGCTGCTCATGCCAGTGAATGTAATGTAATGTAACGGGCTGCGCACGCCAGTGAATGTAATGTAATTTAACGGGCTGCACACGCCAGTGAATGTAATGTAACGGGCTGCGCACGCCAGTGAATGGAATGTAATGTAACGGGCTACGCACGTAAGTGAATGTAATGTAATATAACGGGCTGCGCATGCCAGTGAATGTAATGTAATGTAACGGGTTGCGCACGCCAGTGAATGTAATGTAATGTAACGGGCTGCGCACGCCAGTGAATGTAATGTAATGCGCAGGAGGTCGTATATAAACACTGAGATGAAGAACATTTACTATTAATAAGCATTTTCTATATAATATAACATTAGCAGAAAAAGAGGAAGGTTTTTGTGCGGCTCTGTATCACTGTGTGTAAGGTGAGCTCCTACCCTGCTGACAGGAATAAACTGCTGCATCTTCTGTTAATATTCCTGTGATTGTTAAAGTGAAATCAGTTCCAGACCCACTGCCACTGAAACGCGCTGGGGTCCCTGTCTGTCTGCTGTCTGCGAGATAGATAAGAAGCTGTGGAGATTGTCCTGGTTTCTGTTGGTACCAGGCTAACCTATTGTAAGAACCAATGTGTAAACTTCTACTGGCTTTACAGTACATGGTGACGGTATCTCCAGGTGACGCAGTAACAGACTCTGGATTCTGAGTCATCACAATCTGTCCACAGGAACCTGAGGGATGGAGGAGAAACAGCACAATGTAACAATGATCTAGTTATACATTGTGTGAATCATGAAAATAATAGAGAGTGAAGAAACCTCGTATGAGAATCAATCCATTCTTACCCTGAATATAAAGCGCAGAGACGCACAGCAGGTAACTGAGAGGGATCATCTTTATGGCTCTGAATCCTCCCATACAGACTATAAGAATCTCCTGTACAAGGAAACTTATATACACTGACAGCTGCAACAGTGACATATTCAAATACACGGGGGACGCCGGGGGGTTATTTCAGCCTCACTGAGCACTTCTCTCTGATATAAATAGATCTGGATGTTTCCCCCAGTGTATTGAGAAACGCGTGAGCTGAGATCAGAGAAGTGAAGCTGATGCTGCCGAATTACTTTCCACAACCAAATGAAATTGTCTGTATATTTCACATTGATATAAAATCCCCAGCTAGATATGAGACAATACATATTACTCCAGTGACACGTGGAGGTGGAGAGGAGGGAAAGACAGAAGCAATATCTCGTTTAATGATTTATCAGTGATTATATTCACTGCATTATGAGATATTAAAGCTGAAAACGCTGCTGTAACATCAGCTAGTGATACATGTTTCATACATTATATTTAACCCCTTCACTGCCAAGTGATTTTCCAAAAAAAGTGTTTTTTTTGTAAAATCATTTTTAATTAATTATACATTAAGAAATATTTGAGCTCATACACATTGTATTTCTTACTGTAAATAACCTATTTTGGCCAGTAGGTGGCGCCATCTAATGCCAAATTGAATTACAGCCTTTTGAGCGGCTGGTTTATTTTCTTCTTTTTCTCCTGCATCGGCTGCTGGACGCCCGATATTTCAGAGCTTTCAGATGCTGATTTTACAGGTTTAGCTTCTTGGGCATTATGCGTACAGGGATAAAACTTTTGGGGCACCTTCTGCAGCCCAAAAGCAAACAAACTTCATTTGCTTTTTGGCTGCAGATCAGCATATAGAGATATCTCGATATCGGGGCACCAGATGGTGCTTTGAAGCCAGAGATATCTCTATCGGTAGTGAAGGGGTTAAGCGTGTGAATTTATATTGCATCTGCATATTGTATTATTATCTTCCTCAGATCTGCAAAGTAAAGCTGAGAATTTCCAATATTAATCTGTCAGAGATGGTAACGAGGCGTACAGGTACGCCTCACTACCTAGGTTTGGCAGCGTTATGCACGCAGACTGTGGGGAGGTGCCGAGGCGGCCCATTGGAGACAGCAGGGCATCATGTATGCCCTGCATCTTTAAGGCCCACCAGCTGAACGGACGGCATAGAACGTCCTGCAGCGGGAAAGGGTTAATGAACAAGTAGTGGGAAAGGTGTCTTTACCAAAATATAGCAGGAAAGGTATGATGGGCTCAATCCTTCATGTTTATAGTCAGACATGGAGCAGCTGCAGCACATCTGCAATTTACTGCATCTGATACAAAGCCCATTTCTTCCTGTATGCAGATAATGCAGACCCCGTGTGACATTGTGCGATTATAAGGGTCACCATCATGAGTTCAGAATCTTTCATTCCAACAATATGTCTGTGATAAATAAATGAAATCATGAAAAATTTATAACGAGCGAATTTACATTATTTTCATTTAACTATTTCAGAACAGCAATCTATGCGCAAACTTTCTATTTAACCCTATGTTTAATTGTTAACTTTGCATCCCGCGTTTCAAATAAATGTTATAAATATCTGTTCAGCAAAATGTGTTTAGTAGTGAAGGGGTTAATGTCTATTTCCATATTTCCGATGCTCTTATTCCAGCTTTTACACTCCGTCACCTCCATCTCCCCTCACTCTATTTTCCCATCATCCTCATCCATTCAACGTCCTTCAATCCTAAAGTCTTATCCCCCCTTTTGCCCCAAACCCCTACATTTTATCTCTTTGCTTTGTCCAATGTTGTTACTCAAACCTTCTTTCAGTCCAACATTGTCCCATTCACTCAATGTCAGCACCACCTATCTCCCCCCCTGTGTCCCTGAGATCCTAACCCCCCCGTGTCGCTTAGGAAAGTTGCCCCAAACAGAGGAAAACTCATCAATAAACAACAATTACAAGGAGTAGTATTAATTCCTCGCTCAATAACCAAACACAATATAGCTGAAGGGGTAACACTTTTCGGCGCCCTACAGCCAGTGCTATAGAAAATGGATTGTCACTGGACGCGTGCGCGCTGCCAACAGGGGGATGGTTACAGAGCCTTGCAACTGCTACAACAATAAATACAAGAAAACCAGATATCCCTCTATACGGCGCTGCTCACGACACTATATGCCTATACATACACGTTCCAATGCAAAAAATATCAACAATGGTTGCATAGACCAGTGTTCCTCAAATAGTGGGTCGCGACCCTAATGTGGGTCGTGACCAGGGTTGGACTGGGTCGCGGGGCAAGTGCCCCCAGACCTCTCTAATGTCTGGGACCCACTGATGCATCTTACCAGCAGCAGCGGGTCCCAAGTGACGCGGCTACCTCTGCCTCCCTCACCAGCAACTGCTTGCCAGAACTTCCCTGGTTGAAGGAAGTTCCGGCGCACAGTTGCTAGTGTGGGAAGCAGGTATAGTCCTTCCCCCAGAGCTACAGGTCCACCCACCACACACCGCCTGGTACCAGCTGCATCAGGTAAGATACTCTGTAATGGCAAAGTGGGGGGGGGTCTGTAGTGAGAAGGTGTGGGGTGGAACTCTGTACTCCCAACAGGGACTGACATGTGTCCAGAGCATTCTACTACTGGCTGCCAACACCAGGATCCACTGTGCACATCTCAGTGAAGCAAAAGGCTGTTGGCTAAGGAGGGGGGGATCCCTAGGTATATTTGATTGTTTTTTTTCCGTTTGTCCTTTTGTTTATCTGTCCTTTTACCTTTATATGCATCCTTCTTTCGGAATATCTGTTATTCTATGTCCATCTATATCTGTGTGTCCTGTGTATTTTTCCATCTGTCCTTGTATCCATGTCTTTCTCTCCATTTCTCCTCATCTCTCTGCTTTCTCCCTCTCTCCCTTTTACTCTATAAATCTCTCACTCCTCTTCCTTTGCTGCCTTCCTCCTGGTGTGATAATCCCTGCACCTAACTAGAATGTGCACTGAGAATTCTCAGCAGAATCTCACACATGCTTCCTGATCCCAGCCTCCCTGCATACCAGGGACGTGCAGTGAGGTCAGTGGCTGGTGAGGCACTGGTTAGTATCAGAGCCAGATATACATAGGTTACATAGGTTCAGATTCAGTGCTCCCCAGGATCTGGCTGCCCTCAGTGCTCCCCAGGATCTGGCTGCTCTCAGTGCTCCCCAGGATCTGCATCGTCCACTCCAGGCAGCCAAGTGTCAGCCGCGCACTGTCCCCTCCACCTGCAGGGAGGAGGTGCTGCCACAGTGAACAGTCACACTAAGGCCACACCCTGAGCACAGCCCTGTGCCCACTGACTGTGTGAGGCAAGGACAGTCACATGACTGTCTTACGTCAATAAATATATTGGAGACCAGCCTCCCATGGAGGAGTTCTTTCAATGGCTTGGACCAATGGTGCTTCCCTTTGGTCCAATATATTCCATTGCTCTCAGTGCCTCTCTGAGCAGACCCATCTTTAGCGCAGGGCAAAAGGGGCAGCTGCCCTGGGCCCAGTCAGTGTTATGGGGCCCAAAGCAGCTGCTCCTGTCCTGAGTGCTTGAGCCAGCAAAAATCGTGGTGGTACGGGCTGCCTCCAGTCTGTGGTGATGGGCCTCGCGAGAGAGGTGAGGCATCTTGGGAGCTGCGTTTGGCTCCTCCCCCTCCTCCTCACCATGCAGTTCCCCCGCACGCAGGAAGACAGGATTCAGGAAGCAGTCAGTGCTTCTGCTCAGCCCTGCCCTGTTCTGCTCTGCCAGCCTGAGAGAGACAGCCTGAGCCTATACAGCAAGCATGGGTATGTGATGTCACATGTTCATATGTATGTATGTATGTATGTATGTGTGTGGATATGTGTGTCTGTGTGAATATGTGTGTATACGTGTGTGTGTGTGTATTGTGGATTGTGTGTGTGTGTGTATTGTGGATTATGTGTGTGTGTGTATTGTGGATTATGTGTGTGTGTGTATTGTGGATTATGTGTGTGTGTATTATGTATATGTGTGTGTATTATGTATATATGGGGTGTGTGTGGATTAAGTATATGTGGTGTGTGCGTGTATGGATTATGTATTTATGGTGTGTGAGTGTAGATTATGTGCATATATGATGCATGTGTGTGATGTGTCTGTATATATGGAGTGGAAATGTGTGTGATGTAAATATCAAGTGTATATATATGATATGTGTGTGCGATGTGTATTATGTGTATGTGTATATAATGTGGAAATGTGTATATGATGTATATATGATGTGTACATGTACAGTATATAGAATGTGTATATAGGATGTGTACGTTTACAAAGGATGTATATACAATAGTACGTATAAATACTTATATGATGTGTACACACAGAGATATTGTGTTTTTCTTACAGTACATGTATAAATGATGTGTAATTGTAAAAAACAATTTAATCTATCAGGGTTATTCAAAGAGCTCCGAATTGTGGATGAAAGGTAACAGAACACTGAAATTCAGGGTACGGTTACCTTTCCTGGCCATTCGGCTATTCAGAGAGCAGGTAATTCGCCAAATGTTGGCGAATTGCCTGCACATACGGTGCCTGTTCGGTGCCTGTTCGAGGGCAGTGAAATCCCCATAGAGAAGCAATGCTTCAGAGAACACAAACCAGCAGTGAAAAGTTGCCGAATTGCCCTGCCATTCGGTGGTTTCATGCGGCAGGTTTATTTAGGCGAATCCCATAGGCTTCAATGTTAAAAATATTCCCATTTTAATCCAATATCTAATAAACCGTTGATTATTTTATTCTGCAGCAAAAAGTCTCTTTATTTATAGATTTTTTTTAGGATATTATAGGCATTTTTCCGGATTTTTGTGCGAAAATAGTTTTTTTTATATGTTTTTTCTGTAACAGCCCTTTTTATTCTCATTCATTGTATTATATATGTAAATTTCAGACATTTTCGCTCAGTAGTTTCTTTGCAAACAGCGTTTCACTTTTCAAACATTCAAGCCTACTGTTTTTTTATTTTTTTCACTCCATTCGTCTGCAGTGTAGACTTTTTCCGGCGGCTGCTCGGGTTTCTCCGGCGTGTTCGGCGGGGTTAATCCAGATGTTTTTGCGGGTTTCGGTGTGCGTTCGCTGGTTTTTGCGGTGAGTGTTCGGCGGGGTTGATCTAGATGTTTTTGCGGGTTTTGGTGTGCATTCGCTGGTTTTTGCGGTGAGTGTTCGGCGGGTTTGCGGCGGCTTTCCCCTGCACTACGGCGGCCCTGTGGTGCTTGCTGAATACACCGCAGGGTCGCCGAAATGGGATCGCCAAATCGCACTGAATTGAACAAAAAGTCAAAAGTGCGGTGACTTTTCGATTCTCTTTGAATAACCCTGTATGTGTGGTTTTTCGCGGGTTTTTTTTGGATGGGGTGGAGAGTAAATTCCAATGGGGGGGCCCAAAAAAAATGTTTGCCCAGGGTCCAGTCAATATTAAAGACGGCCCTGTCTCTGAGGCACTGAAGAGCGTAGGTTCAGGAAGTAGGCAGTGCCAGACTTTGCAGCGTTTAGCTATGCAAATTACGTAGGCTCAGGGAGGACAGGCTGCCGCTGCTGTTAAGAAATAATGTGCACATCGGCAGAGACAGACAGTGGGGGGAGCGCGGAACAGATTTGTTTAAGTTTTTTATAATATTTTATTATTCATTCAGCAGTGATTTAAATTAGAGTTGCTTTGTCTACCATTACCCCAGACTTTGAGAAAGTTCTAATTTCTAATTAATTTCATAGCTTTCATTTACAGTTTATTTTATTCGGTTTTTGCTTCTACAGGCCTTTCATTTTCACTAGTGCTGTGATTACTGCACTATCCATTTTGTAAAGAATCCCTGTTTGTTTACAAAATTGTTTAAAAGTGCATACATTGTAGAATATTGCACATGTTGTTTTGTGGAATAAATTCTAATGTTTCAGAAATTCAATTATTTTTGAGTCGTGACTTAATGACCAAGGACAATTGTGGGTCCTGAGGGTCCACAGGTTGAGAACCACTGGCATAGACAATATATCCCTTATTTCAATTCTAATGATACATCATGAACTCCTAATAGCATAAACAATTGAGTGTTTACTTTCACAATGAAATGGTGGTTGACACTTTGTTTACTGAAACCTTTTCTAAACGTTCATACAATAAAATACAGTCCTGCTACAATTGCAGTGTAACGGTGGCTTATACTTAGTGTAATGGTGCCACCTAGTGTCCGTACTTTGAACTGTTCTTCAGTGTAAATTCTCATGCATATTTTAAGTGCGGGGAATTCCTCGGGTACAATGAGATTAACTAGTTCGTAGCACCTCCACTGATCCCGGCGTCCTCTATCTTCTTGTACCTCCGAGAGAGTGGAATTAGGAGTGTGCGATATATCCGCTGTGTGCTGTGATCTTAAAAATAGAGCACACTTACGCAGATATGGTCTCGAAGCTGCTGGTTAGTGAAACCTCACTCCTCCTGGGCCCTTTGGGATAGTAAAGTATATGATTTGATGGAAATAGTTGTATCTTTAGGAAGTCCATTTAATGGCGAGAAATGGTATATAATATGTGTGGGTACAGTAAATGAGTAAAAGATAATTTGCAGCTAAACATAAACCGCAGGAAGGTAGTTAATATCTGTGTATATCTGACTCTGATATTAACCAGTGCCTCACCGCTCGCCCCTGTGTTAGATAAATATACCCGACTCCCAGTGGACAGAAAATGCTGTGACTAGGTACACCAAGGATTCGGCATTCAGGCCTTTCTGAAGGGTTACCCCTTGTTTATAGATGGGTTTTCCTGTGTGGGGTAGAGCAGCTATCATTGTGTTAGATATATACAGACATTGGGATCTTTTGAGTTTTGTTACTTTGCACTTAATATTACTTAGAAACATAGAAACATAGAAAAATGTCGGCAGATAAGAACATTTCGGCCCATCTAGTCGCCCAATTACATGGATACTTTACCTGGATTTATCTTTTGTTTAGGATAGCCTTATGCCTATCCCATGCTTCCTTAAATTCAATTACTGTTTTGGCCTCTACCACTTCTACTGGAAGACTGTTCCATGTATCCACCACCCTCTCAGTAAAATAATGCTTCCTGATGTTACTTTTAAACCTTTGCCCCTCTAATCTAAGACTATGTCCTCTTGTTTTGCTATTTTGTTTCCTTTTAAATATACTCCCTTCCTCTACCTTGTGGATTCCCTTTACGTATTTAAATGTTTCTATCATATCTCCTCTGTCTCGTCTTTTTTCCAAGCTGTACATGTTAAGATCATTAAGCCTTTCCTGGTAACTTTTCTCCTTCAAGCTGTACACCATTTTAGTAGCCCTTCTCTGAACTCTAAGATGTCTATATCCTTCTGGAGATACGGTCTCCAGTACTGCACACAGTACTCCAAGTGAGGTCTCACCAGTGCTCTGTACAGTGGCATGAGCACTTCCCTTTTCCTACTGCTAATACCTCTCCCTACACAACCAAGCATTCTGCCAGTATTTCCTGCTGCTCTATTACATTGACTACTTACCCTTAGATCCTCTGAAATAATAACCCCTAAATCCCAACCCTCAGATGTTGAGGTTAGGACTGTATCAAATATTCTATATTCAGCCCTTGGGTTTTTACGTCCCAGGTGCATTATCTTGCACTTATCCACATTAAAACTCAATTGCCACAACTCCGACCATTTTTTTAGTTTACCTAAATCATTTGTCATTTGGCTGATCCCTCCAGGAACGTCAACCCTGTTGCAAATCTTTGTGTCATCAGCAAAAAGACATACTTTACCATTAATACCTTCTGCAATATCACTAATAAAAATATTAAATAGAATGGGTCCAAGTACTGACCCCTGAGTACCCCACTGGTAACAAGACCTTGCGCCGAATAAACTCCAATTACCACAACCCTCTGTTGTCTGTCACTCAGCCACTACCTAATCCAGTCAACAATATTGGAATCCAAACTCAAAGATTGCAATTTATTGATAAGCCTTCTATGCGGAACAGTATCAAAAGCCTTACTGAAATCTAAATAAGCAATGTCTACTGCACCACCTGTGTCTATTATTTTTGTTACCCAATCAAAAAAATCAATAAGATTAGTTTGGCATGATCTCCCTGAGGTAAACCCATGTTGTTTCTGATCCTGTAATCTATGTGTATTTAGATGTTCAACAATCCTTTCCTTTAACATGGTTTCCATTAATTTCCCCACTACTGACGTAAGACTAACTGGCCTATAGTTCCCCGATTCCTCCCTACTACCCTTCTTGTAAATGGGCACAACATTTGCTAATTTCCAGTCTTCTGGGACGACTCCCGTTAACAAGGATTGGTTAAATAAATCTGTTAACGGTTTTGCTATTACATCACTGAGCTCTTTTAATAATTTAGGGTGGATCCCATCAGGCCCCATTGACTTATTTGTCTTTACTTTAGACAGCTGCTGTAGAACCTCCTCCTCTGTAAACTGATATGTAAATGTCTCTTTAGTGTTCTCTCCTAACTGAGGTCCCTTTCCTTCCTTTTCTTCTGCAAAGACTGAACAAAAATATTCATTGAGGCAGTCAGCGAGACTTTTATCCTCTTCTACATGCCTTCCTTCCTTTGTTTTTAATCTAACTAATCCTTGCTTTACTTTTCTTTTCTCGTTTATGTATCTAAAAAATGTTTTGTCCCCCTTTTTACTGACTGAGCTATTTTCTCTTCTGCTTGTGCTTTGGAAGCTCTTATAAATTGCTTTGCCTCTTTCTGCCTAATTTTATAGGTTTGCCTGAGTTTTTTTATAATTATTGAATGCTATCTTTTTGTTCTTCACTATTTTGGCCACTTCTGTAGAGTACCACAGTGGTTTCTTCCCTTTTTTGTTTTTGCTAACAAGCCGAATGCAATTTCCTGTGGCCTTCAATAATGCCTACTTTAAATAATCCCATTTCTCCTGGACTCCCTTTAAACTCCTCCAGTCTGATAATGACTCATTCACACAAAATCTCATTTTAGAAAAATCTGTTTTTTTAAAGTCTAAAACTTTTGTTTGTGTGGTGCGGCTCCATCCCTGTTCTTATATTAAACCACACTGACTGGTGATCACTAGATCCCAAATTTTCACCTACAACAACGTCCGATACCAAACCTCCATTTGTGAGTATTAAATCCAATATGGCCTCTTTACGGGTCGGCTCCTCAACTACTTGTGTTAGAGATAATCCCAGTAGGGAGTTTAGAATATTTGTACTCCTGGTGCACCCAGCTATTTTGGTTTTCCAGTTCACATCAGGGAGATTAAAGTCCCCCATGATAATAACTTCCCCCTTCATTGCCATTTTGGCTATTTCCTCAAACAGCAGATTATCTAGCTCTTCTACTTGTCCAGGGGGTCTATAGATCATACCTACACGAGATACTGTATGATTGCCAAATGTTAGCGTAACCCAAACTGACTCTATGTTCACCTCGCTCACTTTTATTTGGTTCGTTTTTATGTTGTTTTTCACATACAGGGCCACTCCTCCTCCGTTCCTACCTTCTCTGTCTTTTCTATATAAAGAGTACCCCGGTATTGTTATGTCCCAGTTATTTTTCTCACTGAACCATGTCTCAGTAACCGCCACTAAATCTACTTTTTCAGCTGCCATCATTGCCTCCAGTTCATTGATTTTATTGACTAAACTGCGAGCATTTGTAGACACGACTCTCTCTGAGCTTGTCATTTTTTACCTCCCATGTTGCTTGCACCCTCCGATTTAGTTTTGGGGGACAATCGGGCAGATTGTTTTTTACCCTTTTGTCCCCCCTCCTAATTTAAATATTTCTTTGCGAAACCTTTGAACTTCTCACTGAGAACATATGTTCCCCTATGAGTAAGATGCAAACCATCTTTTTTATACAGTTCCTTTCTACTTCATGGATTTGTGCTCAGATATATGTATTTCTGTGTCTGTTGCTTACTGAGAGAGATATACACATATGTGATGGCATTTTTCTGATATTTTGTGCAGTGATTATGGCTTTTTCTTATTCTTAATTATTTGAAATAAATTTTAATATATTTTGTTGTGTATCTCCTTTACTCAACTATTTGTTAGCTTTGGGTCACATACAGGGTTATTCAAAGAGAATCGAAAAGTCACCGCACGTTCGGTGACTTTTCGTTCTCTTGAATTCGGTACGAAACGGCGATCTGATTTCGGCAGCCCTGCGGTGTATTCAGCAAGCACCACAGGGCCGCCGTAAACTCACCGCAAATCAAGGGCGAATGCACATCGAAACTCGCAAAAACATCTGGATTAACCCGCCGAAAATGCCAGAGAAACCCGAGCATGAGTCGATCACAGCGCAGAGCAGCCGCCGGAAAAAACTGACACCGCAGACGAAGGAGGTGGAGGAAACAAAAAAAAAAACAGTACGCTTGAATGTTTGAAAAGTGAAACGCTGTTTGCAAAGAAACTACAGAACGAAAATGTCTGAAATTTACATATAAGATCCAATGAATGATAATAAAAAGAAAAAATTAAATAAAAAAAAAACGAACAAAAATGTTTGCTACAAAATCCCGAAAAATGCCTAAAAGATCCTAAAAAAATTATAACTAAAGAGACTTTTTACTGCAGAATATTATAATCAACAGTTTATTAGATATTGAATTAAAACGGGAATATTTTTACCATTGAAGCCTATGGGATTCTCCTGAATAAACCTGCCGAATGAAACCACCGAATGACAGGACATTAGGGGAACCTTTCACTGCTGGTTTGTGTTCTCTGAATAGACGAACCATTGCTTCTCTATGGGGATTTCACTGCCCTCGAACAGGCACCGAACAGGCACCGTATGTGCAGGCAATTCACCAACATTTGGCGAACTGCCTCTTCTCTGGATAGCCAAATGGCCAGGAAAGGTACCCGTACGCTGAATTTCAGCTTTTGGTTCCCTTTCTCCAGCTATTCGGATCTCTTTGAATAACCCTGATAGAGTTGATCCCAGTGATGATGGCACCTTTAATTGATCGTTACAACCAGTGTGCAGGAAAACCAGTTTCTTTTTTCAGATTAAAATAAAAAACCGTGGGAGATGTGTTTGAAAATCTATTAAGTTCAAAATGGTGTGTTGTGAGAACATTTCCACCTTTTTAGGTCGCAAAGAGTAAAGTCGTGTTAAAGAAAACCCACCGATTACATCCACGGGTTATAAAATTTATTTTAGTTGGTTTTGTCCAAAATTGACAACGAATTACTTCACATAAAAAGATGAGAATGGGGTAAAAATGACAAAAATATGAGAAAAATCACACTGCTTAATGTAGCAGGAGAATAATGTATATTTACTGTATTTCTTTCACATCTTTTTTATATTTTTTTCATTTCACAACACATTGCATTCATTGCCAATTCCAGGCCCCTTTGTTTGGCTTTTTTATTACTTTCATCATTTTTTCACACACGTCACTGATCCAGCACATTTTTTCACCACAGTCACCATTCATTTTCACACTCATTTCTGATCTGTCCTTACCTTTTGCGCACATTTTTTCGCACACACATTTTGGATTTGTACACTATTTTCACTCACATTTTTCTCGTCATTTTTTGCACTATTTGTTTTGATCATTCACGTCACCAGTTTTGACATACTTCATTACTCGATACGAGCACTCATTCACACATTACACACTAAGCTTCATCGCAGAGACACCATATATCCTCTTGTTGATGGTTTTTTATTATATTCATTTTTTATTTTCACTTTTACTTCATTTTCAACTGTCCCGTTACATAGATCTCTGTCCGCGCTATCATTCAGCATCTCTAAAGATGTGGAGTTGTCATCTCCATGTTGTTTTTTTTTCTGCAAGGACGCGTCTCCCCGGTTACCATCCGGGCGGGACACCTCAGTTGCAGAGTATTGACGTCACCATTATGCGCGCCAGACCGGAGTCGGACGCCACGCCCCTCGGGGATCGGGCAGTTCGCCCAGCGTCCGTACTTCCGTGCGGACGTACTTCATGTGTGGGCCCTCATTGCTCATGATTATCTGCTACCACGGACGAACTAAAGTGCGGCTACATGGACGTTAACACTGCGTTCGTCTGACCCCAGCCTTAGCAGATGGTCAGTGAAGTGCATTGAAGATGGAGTTGCCCCCGAAGCCTCATGAAAAAGTTGTAGAACATCACCAAACATCGCCAAACAGCACCAAAACGCATCAATGTAGCCTTGGCAAATTCAACCGAACTGCAAAGAAAAAAACACAAAAAACCCCAGAACTCTCCATTTCTCCCAATAGGTGTTTAAACCAATAAAAATGCATTAAAATATTTGTAAATAATAAAAAAGGTCCTTTAAAAAAATAATAGAAAGGTCTGTTACAGAATTTAATAGAAGCCGGCACATACGGTGCCTGTTCGGCGCCTGTTCGAGGGCAGTGAATCCCCATAGAGAATCAATGCTTTGTCTATT
Source organism: Leptobrachium leishanense (assembly GCA_009667805.1). Lineage (NCBI taxonomy): Eukaryota > Metazoa > Chordata > Amphibia > Anura > Megophryidae > Leptobrachium > Leptobrachium leishanense. The sequence goes on from RXON01003595.1 coordinate 32,207, forward strand.
CAGAGAACACAAAACAGCTGTGAAAAGTTGCCGAAATGCCCTGCCATTCAGTGGTTTCATTCGACAGGTTTATTCAGGCGAATCCCATAGGCTTCAAAGTGTTAAAAAATATTCCCATTTTAATTCAATATCTAATAAACCTTTTATTATTTTTATTCTGCAGAAAAGAGTCACTTTATTCATAGATTTTTTAGGATCTTTTAGGCATTTTTTGGATTTGTTTTGCAAACTTTTTTCCGTTTTTTTTTTTAATCGTTTCTTCTTTTTTCTGTAACAGCCCTTTTATTATCATTCATTGGATCTTAGGTGTAAATTTCAGACATTTTCGTTCAGTAGTCTTTGTGCAAACAGCATTTCAATTTTCAAACTTCCAAGCGTACTGTTTTTTTTCACCTCATTCGTCTGCGGTGTTGTGTTTTTCCGGCGGCTGCTCTGCGCTGTGATTGGCGGCTCATCGGGTTCCTCCGGCGTGTTCAGCGTTGTTAATCCAGCTGTTTCTGCGGGTTTCTGTGAGTGTTCGGTGAGCATTCAGCGGGTTTGCGGCGAGTGTTCGGCGGGTTTGCGGCAGGTTTTCCCTGCACTAAGGGGGCCCTGCGGTACTTGCTGAATACACCGCAGGGTCGGCGAAATAGGATCATGAATCAACCCGAAGTGCAGGAACGAAAAGTCACCGAACGTGCGATGACATTTCGATTCTCTTTGAATAACCCTGTGTTTGTTTCTGTAAGTTTTATTACTTTCTAATATAATTTATTCCAGAGAAATGTCTCTTTTTCCCATTCGGCTGCTCATGAATTCCTGCTCTCCCCGTGTTACAGATGGATGTCCAGTATACATGTATACACTGCTGGGTCGCTGATACCATTATTACGATCCATGTGGCCCACTTTTCAGGATGTGGGTAATCAGGCCCACGACTTCTGACCCCTATTGCATCATCAAGTTTAACCCTACGCTTATCCCTGTGGCTGCTGTTGATCCAAAATAAGACAAACAGAAAAAAAGTCTTGGCACGTTTCAAAATTATTTGCTGAAAGTTTTTTTTGGTGAAAAACCTGCTTCTTGATTCGATAATGGGAATCAGATTTCTCCCTGAATCAACCAGCAATGCATTGTAATTTTAATCTGTATATCCGTTTATATCATATTTTAGCTGCAGACGTAGCCAGAGTAGGTTAAGGGTTAAAATGCCTCTAGTAGCCGCATGGAGGATCCTGACCCTGATTATACAGAGGTGAACATCTGGAATATTATGTGACAATATCACCCATACTGAATAAGAGAGAGAACACAAGGTGTGTATGTGTGTGTGTGTGTGTATGTGTGTGTGTGTGTGTGTGTGTGTGTATATGTGTGTGTGTGTGTGTGTGTGTGTATGTGTATGTGTGTATGTGTGTGTGTGTGTATGTATGTGTGTGTGTGTATGTGTGTGTGTGTGTGTATGTGTGTGTGTATGTGTGTATGTGTGTGTGTGTGTGTGTGTGTGTGTATGTGTGTGCATGTGTGTGTATGTGTATGTGTATGTGTGTGTATGTGTGTATGTGTGTGTGTGTGTGTGTGTATGTGTCATTACCCCGAGAAGGAGAAAATAGTGTAAAGTGTGTGATAAATAATGTAATCATAGTTGTGTGCAGGGTGTGTGCCCGTTGTGCCCAGGCACACCCTAATGTTGGGTGAAGAGGTCCTCTTTCACCTCCTACACTGACATTATAGATGTCCCTTATCTGGTTCATGATGAGTAACATAAAAACTGACTCGATCTCTGATTACAGGCTTCTTATTTCTAATGAAAAATGTGTATTTTGTGCAAAATCTAAGGTTTCAAATAAAAAAATGTTCCATTGGTGCACACCCTAATGTAACGGGCTGCGCACGCCAGTGAATGTAATGTAATGTAACGGGCTGTGCACGCCAGTGAATGTAATGTAATGTAACAGGCTGCGCACGCCAGTGAATGTAATGTAATGTAACGGGCTACGCACGCCAGTGAATGTAATGTAATGTAACGGGCTACGCACGCCAGTGAATGTAATGTAATGGGCTGCGCATGCCAGTGAATGTAATGTAATGTAACGGGCTACGCACGCCAGTGAATGTAATGTAATGTAATGTAATGTAACGGGCTACGCACGCCAGTGAATGTAATGTAATGTAATATAGCGGGCTGCGCACGCCAGTGAATGTAATGTAATGTAACGGGCTGCGCACGCCAGTGAATGTAAAGTAATGTAATGGGCTGCGCACGCCAGTGAATGTAATGTAATATAATGGGCTGCGCACGCCAGTGAATGTAATGTAATGTAATGGGCTGCGCACGCCAGTGAATGTAATGTAATATAATGGGCTGCGCACGCCAGTGAATGTAATGTAATATAATGGGCTGCGCACACCAGTGAACGTAATGTAATATAACAGGCCACGTACGCCAGTGAATGTAATGAAATGTAACGGGCTGCACACGCCAGTGAATGTAATGTAATGTAACGGGCTGCGCACGCCAGTGAATGTAAAGTAATGTAATGGGCTGCGCACGCCAGTGAATGTAATGTAATATAACGGGCTGCGCACGCCAGTGAATGTAATGTAATATAATGGGCTGCGCACGCCAGTGAATGTAATGTAATGTAATGGGCTGCGCACGCCAGTGAATGTAATGTAATATAATGGGCTGCGCACGCCAGTGAATGTAATGTAATATAATGGGCTGCGCACACCAGTGAACGTAATGTAATATAACAGGCCACGTACGCCAGTGAATGTAATGTAATGTAACGGGCTGCGCACGCCAGTGAATGTAATGTAATGCGCAGGAGGTCATATATAAACACTGAGATGAAGAACATTTACTATTAATAAGCATTTTCTATATAATATAACATTAGCAGAAAAAGAGGAAGGTTTTTGTACGGCTCTGTATCACTGTGTGAGAGGGTCGCTGTAACCCTGCTGACAGGAATAAACTGCTGCATCTTCTGTTAATATTCCTGTGATTGTTAAAGTGTAATCAGTTCCAGACCCACTGCCACTGAAACGCGCTGGGGTCCCTGCGTGTCTGCTGCTTGCGAGATAGATAAGAAGCTGTGGAGGTTCTCCTGGTTTCTGTTGGTACCAGTGCAGGTAGTTGTTGCTGCCTGATGTTATGCTGCTACTGGCTTTACAGAACATGGTGACAGTATCTCCAGGTGACGCAGTAACAGACTCTGGATTCTGAGTCATCACAATCTGTCCACAGGAACCTGAGGGATGGAGGAGAAACAGCACAATGTAACAATGATCTAGTTATACATTGTGTGAATCATGAAAATAATAGAGAGTGAAGAAACCTCGTATGAGAATCAATCCATTCTTACCCTGAATATAAAGCGCAGAGACGCACAGCAGGTAACTGAGAGGGATCATCTTTATGGCTCTGAATCGTCCCATACAGACTATAAGAATCTCCTGTACAAGGAAACTTATATACACTGACAGCTGCAACAGTGACATATTCAAATACACGGGGGACGCCGGGGGTTATTTCAGCCTCACTGATCACTTCTCTCTGATATAAATAGATCTGGATGTTTCCCCCAGTGTATTGAGAAACGCGTGAGCTGAGATCAGAGAAGTGAAGCTGATGCTGCCGAATTACTTTCCACAACCAAATGAAATTGTCTGTATATTTCACATTGATATAAAATCCCCAGCTAGATATGAGACAATACATATTACTCCAGTGACACGTGGAGGTGGAGAGGAGGGAAACACAGAAGCAATATCTCGTTTAATGATTTATCAGTGATTATATTCACTGCATTATGAGATATTAAAGCTGAAAACGCTGCTGTAACATCAGCTAGTGATACACGTTCCATACATGTATGTTTAACCCTTTCACTACCAAGTGATTTTTCAAAACAAATTGTCAGAAACCAGTGTTTTTTTTGTAAAATCATTTTTAATTAATTATACATTAAGAAATATTTGAGCTCATACACATTGTATTTCTTACTGTAAATAACCTATTTTGGACAGTAGGTGGCGCCATCTAATGCCAAATTGAATTACAGCCTTTTGAGCGGCTGGTCTGTTTTCTTCTTTTTCTCCTGCATCGGCTGCTGGAAGCCCGATATTTCAGAGCTTTCAGATGCTGATTTTACAGGTTTAGCTTTTTGGGCATTATGCGTACAGGGATAAAACTTTGGGGGCACCTTCTGCAGCCCAAAAGCAAACAAACTTCATTTGGTTTTTGGCTGCAGATCAGCATATAGAGATATCTCGATATCGGGGCACCAGATGGTGCCTTTGAAGCCAGAGATATCTCTATTGGTAGTGAAGGGGTTAAGCGTGTGAATTTATATTGCATCTGCATATTGTGCTGTTATCTTCCTCAGATCTGCAAAGTAAAGCTGATATATTCCAATATTGATCTGTCAGAGAAGCTCCAGAGGTAGAGAGGCTTTACAAAAAACTCATTAACCTCTTCATGTCGAGCGAGAGTCTCCCGTCAGGTGGGGTTTAACACCAGCGAGGCGTACAGGTACACCTCGCCACCAGGTTCGGCCGCGTGATGCACGCAGGCTGTGGGGAGGTGCCGAGGCGGCCCATTGGAGACAGCAGGGCATCATGTATGCCCTGCGTCTTTAAGGCCCACCAGCTGAACGGATGGCATACAACATCCTGCAGCTGGAAAGGGTTAATGAACAAGTAGTGGGAAAGGTGTCTTTACCAAAATATAGCAGGAAATGTATGATGGGCTCAATCCTTTATGTTCATACTCAGACATGGAGCAGCTGCAGCACATCTGCAATGAAAAGCCGGCATAGACAGACAGCACCGTGACCCTCAGACAGACTTACTGCAGGTATCTATGACTAATAATACATTTACTGCATCTGACACAAAGACCATTTCTTCCTGTATGCAGATAATGCAGACCCCGTGTGACATTGTGCGATTATAAGGGACACCATCATGAGTTCAGAATCTTTCATTCCAACAATATGTCTGTGATAAATAAATGAAATCATGAAAAATTTATAACGAGCGAATTTACATTATTTTCATTTAACTATTTCAGAACAGCAATCTATGCGCAAACTTTCTATTTAACCCTATGTGTAATTGTTAACTTTGCATCCCGTGTTTCAAATAAATGTTATGAATATCTGTTCAGCAAAATGTGTTTAGTAGTGAAGGGGTTAATGTCTATTTCCATATTTCCAATGCTCTTATTCCAGCTTTTACACTCCGTCACCTCCATCTCCCCTCACTCTATTTTCCCATCATCCTCATCCATTCAACGTCCTTCAATCCTAAAGTCTTATCCCCCCTTTTGCCCCAAACCCCTACATTTTATCTCTTTGCTTTGTCCAATGTTGTTACTCAAACCTTCTTTCAGTCCAACATTGTCCCATTCACTCAATGTCAGCACCACCTATCTCCCCCCCTGTGTCCCTGAGATCCTAACCCCCCCCCCCCGTGCCGCTTAGGAAAGTTGCCCCAAACAGAGGAAAACTCATCAATAAACAACAATTACAAGGAGTAGTATTAATTCCTCGCTCAATAACCAAACACAATATAGCTGAAGGGGTAACACTTTTCGGCGCCCTACAGCCAGTGCTATAGAAAATGGATTGTCACTGGACGCGTGCGCGCTGCCAACAGGGGGATGGTTACAGAGCCTTGCAACTGCTACAACAATAAATACAAGAAAACCAGATATCCCTCTATACGGCGCTGCTCACGACACTATATGCCTATACATACACGTTCCAATGCAAAAATATCAACAATGGTTGCATAGACAATATATCCCTTATTTCAATTCTAATGATACATCATAAATTCCTAATAGCATAAACAAGTGTTTACTTTCACAATGAAATGGTGGTTGACACTTTGTTTACTGAAACCTTTTCTAAACGTTCATACAATAAAATACAGTCCTGCTACAATTGCAGTGTAACGGTGACTTATACTTAGTGCAATGGTGCCACCTAGTGTCCGTACTTTGAACTGTCTTTCAGTGTAAACTCTCATGTATATTTATAGTGCAGGGAATTCCTCGGGTTCAATGAGATTAACGAGTTTGTAGCACCTCCACTGATCCCGGCGTCCTCTATCTTCTTGTACCTCCGAGAGAGTGGAATTAGGAGTGTGTGATATATCCGCTGTGTGCTGTGATCTTAAAAATAGAGCACACTTACGCAGATATGGTCTCGAAGCTGCTGGTTAGTGAAACCTCACTCCTCCTGGGTCCTTTGGGATAGTAAACTATATGATTTGATGGAAATAGTTGTATCTTTAGGAAGTCCATTTAATGGCGAGAAATGGTATATAATATGTGTGGGTACAGTAAATGAGTAAAAGATAATTTACAGCTAAACATAAACCGCAGGAAGGTAGTTAATATCTGTGTATATCTGACTCTGATATTAACCAGTGCCTCACCGCTCGCCCCTGTGTTAGATAAATATACCCGACTCCCAGTGGACAGAAAATGCTGCGACTAGGTACCCCAATGATTCGGCATTCAGGCCTTTCTGAAGGGTTACCCCTTGTTTATAGATGGGTTTTCCTGTGTGGGGTAGAGCAGCTATCATTGTGTTAGATATATACAGACATTGGGATCTTTTGAGTTTTGTTACTTTGCACTTGATGTTACTTTATGGATTTGTGCTCAGATATATGTATTTCTGTGTCTGTTGCTTACTGAGAGAGATATACACATATGTGATGGCGTTTTTCTGATATTTTGTGCAGTGATTATGGCTTTTTCTTATTCTTAATTATTTGAAATAAATTTTAATATATTTTGTTGTGCATCTCCTTTAGTCAACTATTTGTTAGCTTTGGGTCACATACAGGGTTATTCAAAGAGAATCGAAAAGTCACAGCACGTTCGGTGACTTTTCGTTCTCTTGAATTCGGTACGAATCGGCGATCCCATTTCGGCGACCCTGCGGTGTATTCAGCAAGCACCACAGGGTCTTCGCAAACTCACCGCAAATCGATGGCGAACGCACACCGAAACTCGCAAAAACATCTGGATTAACCCGCCGAAAATGCCAGAGAAACCCGAGCAGGAGCCGATCACAGCGCAGAGCAGACGCCGGAAAAACCCGACACCGCAGACGAAGGAGGTGAAGAAAACAAAAAAAAAAAACAGTACGCTTGAATGTTTGAAAAGTGAAACGCTGTTTGCAAAGAAACTACAGAACGAAAATGTCTGAAATTTACATATAAAATCCAATGAATGATAATAAAAAGGGCTGTTACAGAAACAAGAAAAAACGATTTAAAAAAAAAACTAACAAAAATGTTTGCTACAAAATCCCAAAAAATGGCTAAAAGATCCTAAAATATCTATAAATAAAGAGACTTTTACTGCAGAAGATTATAATGAACGGTTTATTAGATACTGAATTAAAACAGGTTTCGATGTTAAAAATATTCCTATGGGATTCGCCTGAATAAACCACCGAATGGCCGGGCATTTCGGGAACCTTTCACTGCTGGTTTGTGTTCTCTGAATAGACAAAGCATTGCTTCTCTATGGGGATTTCACTGCCCTCGAACAGGCACCGAATGTGCAGGCAATTCGCCAACTTTTGGCGAACTGCCTGCTCTCTTTATAGCAGAATGGCCAGGAAAGGTAGCCGAATGCTGAATTTCACAAAGAGTAAAGTCGTGTTAAAAAAAACCCAACGATTAAATCCACGGGTTATAAAATTAATTTTAGTTGGTTGTATCCAAAAATTGACAACGGATTACTTCACATAAAGAGATGAGAATGGGTTAAAAATGACAAAAATATGAGAAAAATCACACTACTTAATGTATCAGGAGAAAAATGTATATTTAACTAAGATATTTTATTGAAATATTATTTTTAATAAACAAATACCCCAACACTAACCTTAACCCTAATACTAACATTACCCTTAAACTGACCCAAACCTGAAGCTAACCCCTAAACTAACCCAAACCCCAAAACTGCCACATCCTTACACCTAACCCTAATACATCCTTAACTGTACAACTAACCCTAACCCTAAAACTAACTCTAAACGTAAAATGAAAGCACTTACCCTCAAGACAAAGCCTCACATTAACCCCTAAGTTAAATGTAGCCTAAAGGAGCACCAGAAAAATCACTAAATATTTCCATAAATTATTATTTTTTTTTTTTAAAACTACCCCACCCTACCACAATAATCTGGCCTGTCCACTGGGTCCATAGTTGCAGGACCGGCTTGGTCTTCTGACTACAGACAACGCCGTTGTATGACCAGGGTCATCCACTAGAAGCATCTGTGGACGATCCAGGTCAAACGATAGACTGGCTGACGATGAAAGGCAAGGAAAAAACCTCATCGTTTTAAAACAAATTGGTAATATAAAATTTCGCCAAATAAATACAATAAAATGCTCAAAAAATCTAAGACTTTTTGCTGTGGATGAAAAGCATAAACAGATGAATTAAACATAAATAAAAACGAAAATATTTTATTACATGGAATCCTATGGTCTGTCGAACTGAATCACTTCTCTATGGGACAATTTTCCCTGACGCCGCACTGCAGTTTAATGATACAATTTACATGGAAAAAGATGTATCAGATCATCCTGGCGTCGTCCGACAAATCCCATTCAAATGGGAAAGATCGCTAGTCTGTTGTCGTCGGAGGCAGTGGGAGAGAGCTGATTCACATGTTGTGTGATTGGTCGGATGACAGACTATATTGGATGATCGCACCATCACACAAATACAGACCCAGTGGACGGCCGGCTTTATCTGCAACTTTTGCAAACAAGTGTTACTACAATTCATTGATGCACAATTCATTTCTAGGTAATAGTTTCAGCTCCATTTTCAGAATGAATTATTTGTATTTACACTGATATAATCTTAACACATAAAACACTCAGGTTTCTATATGAACAAAACCAAGGAATATGAGGTTAATGAGAAGGAGCAGCAGTGCTAGTTTCCTGCCCTGCGGAGGGACCCGCTCAGGTCTCATACAGT